>LTAE01002701.1:6157-42065 GCA_001647135.1 Pontederia paniculata | reverse complement strand
AGAGAGAGAGAGAGAGAGAGAGAGAGAGAGAGAGAGAGAGAGAGAGAGAGAGAGAGAATCTTGAGCTCAAAATTTGTATAAACATTCTACTTTAATTTACCATTCTACCTTTAATACTCATGCATAAAAGGATTTAGATTTTATAACATGATGAATGACTAAGGTTATCCAGTCAAACACAGTGATAGAATTCTTACAATAATCACACGTTATAAGTAACCACTAATTAGTGTCAAATATCGATCAATCATGTATTGCAAAGTGCAACTTGATGTTAAATTGTTTGTACGATTGAACAAGTTACTTGATTCAAGTGCCGAAGAAAATTGAGGCTATGAACAAATACTATAATATAACTTATATCGAGTATGGGCCTATTAGCATGCCAAGTTTCCATTTCAGGACTCACTTGTTTCGCTTTCCGCCCTGGTCAAGGGCCTGAAAAACATACAATAAATTGTGGCTTGGAAAAAAATCTCCAAGCTTTTGATCTGACAACATCTAACTAAATGATTTGAGGATTTCAAGGAGGAATGGACTATGCAAATATTTTTGGGAACAAGATATGAACTAATAAGGACCCACAAATTCAAGTACAATTGAGTAAACAAAAAAGTTGCACTACAATGCAAAAGTTGTCCAGTTAAAATGAAACCATAAAAGAGCAGCTGGGAGAAAGTTTCAGCAGCGATTTAAGGAGACAAAACAGAGGTCAAGAATGCCAAACATAATAACCATCAGTTCTTGGTTGAATCTAATGATGACATATTCAAAGTTGAAACTTGAGATGAAGACAAAAATGAATAAATATATACACAGAGGGGAAAATGTCTAATTTAAGACTAGCCGCTCCATTAGGGGCTAAATTGTACAATATAAGCAAAGTTAACTCACTAGCTTGCATATATTTTAACAAGTAAGAAATATCTTAGTCAAGATACAATTTCAAGTCAGAAATATCTTAGTCAAGATACAATTACAAACATGAACATGAAGATGACTTTAAGCCCATTAATTATTTATGCAGACAAGCCATTTAATATAACAGGAAGGTCATGAGAAAATTTAGCATCTAATTCCATCTCCAATCAGAGTCAAATCTCATAACTCCAATTCAACTTTTGCAGTGGGAAAAAGTAAATTCAGATTCTTACACTACAAAACCAAAAAGAAGAAAAGAAATATTGATTTTTGTTCTAATTCTAGTTCCTCTCAAACATGGTACAACTCCTCAAGGGTTCATATAGGAAATTATTCGATTTGTGACAGTCCATTAGATAGAATTCACATGAATTTTCTTGTTTGAATCTTGCAAAAGACATGCACAGAATAATGATTTTTTTAAAACAAAATCCATGGCTTCCAGACACCCATCACCAGTTAAAGAATCACAAATGTGACAACCAGTTCTGTCTAGTATGCAGAGAACAATGCCTCAGATTTCAAATCTTCTGATGAAGGCACTAAAAAGAATAGTTTTGGATGAACTTTTTCCTAACAATAATCAACTAACATATGATATAATTGAACTTGAGCAATCATAAATTAGAAATGATATAAAGGCGAATGACGCAGCTATGATTTAGTCTCAGGCACCAGTCGCTGTTTTCATATTTACATCTTCGACATTCGGGTTGTATTGGACAAAGACATGAAATAGTTCTCCATCAAGCTAGCCATTTGATCAAATGTGGCCAAATAGATTAACACAAGTTTTTAACCTGCGGATCTACTTTTAGTTGCAACTACATTGCAGAACGTCAATCTCTAGAAGGAATACAATAATTAGAACAAAACCTGTGGATCTACCGTACACTAAAAAGAGGGATAATACATCCACTTTCCAGTTGAAGTTTTACCTAATGTGATTCTTGTATGAACTTTATGTTATGCAATTTTGGTTGATAAACTTCAGCAGGAACTTGGGACCTAAAGTTTGAGGGAAATCTCGAAAGTCTCTAGAGGAGAACTTTCATATGCTCAGTAATGAAGGCTTCAGATCAACTTGGAGAAACATTCTCATTCAAGGAACGCCGAAAGGGAGCTCGGTGATCTGGAAGTCCATCTTGGAGTCGTTTGTCTTCGAACCACTTCACTACAGTTTTCCGTGGGAGATTTGTGACATGAATTACACTGCTAATCATAGCATTCTGCAAAGTGCAACAAACAAGTTAATTAGCATGACAAACATATTCGATGCCAAGACATGAAGTTAAATGCCACATGCACATACAACTCTCCAGGCTTCCTTGAAATATGAAGTTTATTGACTGAAAGAACATTATGGCACCATTTGGTTCAAAAGCCTTATACCTAAAATGGGTATCGATAGTTATAACCAAGGAAAAAATGGGGATACGCAGTTCCACCCCTCCCTTTAGAATTGTTTGTGCCCATTTTCGTACCCAAATAGGGTGACCACATTTTCTTGACAATTCTGCCTTTGGTAGTTTTGAGTTATAAAGTTGGATGTTTGGTTATAAAATCATGTATGAAGGCTTATCCTACCCTTCATATCCTAACCAAATACTACCTAGAAGATCAAGATGATCCACACTTATATTTGGATATTGAGAGAAAAGAAAATATTATCCAAATATCTTTCAACAATGATATAATACCAGTACATGGATTCTGACACAAAGACGTGAGAATGTGAAGTGAGAATAAAGAAGGGAATTTACAATGTATGATCTAACTTAAATACAACAACAAAAATATGATTAAACTTTGGTGCAAGATTATTCGAAGGGACCATATCCAGAAATAACAATTCATAGTGGTATTGGACCAAAAAACAATTCTCTATGTGAGGATAAGACCCAATTACTCACAGTGGGACGTTTTGTTCGAGAGTAAACTCTCTCAAGTGTTTGAACTTGAACTTTCTTCAATCTCTTCTGAGCTGACCACCTAGTTCGCATCACATGAACAGGAAGCTTAACTTCAGGCTTGCTTTCCACATCATTGAAAGCATTGGCAACAGGAGATACTAATGGCTTGTTTTCTACTTCAGAAAGTTCCGTAACTTCCAATAAGGACGAGCTTTCTGATTCCAGTTTATGTGGGACTTCATCTGGCAATGAAGCAGACATTAGTAAAAGGCCAGGAGGTGGTTCCCGAAGCAATTCAAGGACAAGAGCCCTGTCCAGCCCCAGTTCTGCAGCAAGACTTTTTATCTGCAAATAGTACCATCCAATACAAAAAGACACAAAAGTTGAGTCTTACAATTGTAAATTGTAATCACTAACTGACTCTTGAGAAAGGTACTGTAAGCTCCCTTCTTCTGCAGTTCTCAACAGTTGCAAATTTGCAATCATGTAACAAATAAAGGATTGGTAACCTCATCAAGATACTTACACTTGTTTTACGTCGACCAATCTTCAGTGCACGGGCCAACCTCCTGAGCTGCCAATTCTTAAGTGTTGGCATTCTGACTTCTTCATCAGGATTAGCATCACTATCTGAATGATCAGAACTTGAGGGCAAAGCACCTGAAACATCAGCAATGTCTTCCTCACCCAGTGCTTCCTCCAACTCCTGCTCTAGCCTAGCCAGGTCTTCTTCAGTGATTTCATCATCATCTTCGCCACTACCATCCAAGAGGTTGTCATTTTTTAGATCTTCTTCTAGTAGGTTGAAAAGAGCCTCAAAAGCATCTTCATCAATGTCATCATCCTCTTCATCGTCCTTTTGCACTGACTAAAAGAACAGAAAAAGTGCTTAATGACGGATAAAAAATATGAAAGGTCAAGAAGAAGAATAAATTGTGTGATATGACATGCAGAAAGGTATCAAGTCCCTGCATGAGCAAAATGATCATTAGTTCACCAGATGCAAAAAAGCAAAATAATTGCAACAAAAAGACATCAATTAGAAAAAGGAAAAAAGTGCCACAAGCAATCCTCTATTTTACATTCACAGGTACCATAAGTGGCATTCCATTACAATGAGGAGTATATGATACATCACATACAATATAGTTCAGCAAGACATCCATCATTTTCTGTATGAGAATTGGAAAAAAAAATTCCGGATACACAAAAACTGGGAAATGAACATACTAATGCACATTATATTCAACAATTCAGAAGATTACAATCTGAATCCAAGTAATTTGTCTTGTGAATTATGCTCCCCAGTTGTAAGCTGAACCGAAGCATTTCCAAAGTAAGCAAATTAGCGAAAAGTACAACATGGACTGAAAAAGAGGTATTTATCCGCAGTTTCATGTTTTATCTTCAGACTTTTATCCTGCGATCGCATAAGCTTATAGAGAAAATAAAGATTCTTAATGTTATATCAATTCTTTCAACGTCTACAGAAACTATTCGTTCAGATGTTCACTAAAGACTGGCAACACGGAGGTGACGAACTGCCGTTCTTTTACCTTGTTACGCTGGGAGGGGGCTCTTTTGGTGGGCGTGAAGCCACCGTCCTTTCTCCGACGCGCGAAAGCCACAACGGTGGAGCCTCGCGGTTGCGGCAGCGCCGGGTGAAGCGCCGCCGCCAAGGTAGGAGACGACCGGGCCAAGGAGGAGGAGCACGGATAGAGGCGGCACAGTTGAAGCGTTGGCCCGAGACGAGGAGATCTAAACGAATGGGCGGCGGGATAAACCCTAAAAGGAAGCAGGGATGCGGCAGAGCTGGGCGGCGAAGCAGCATAGAAGGCCATGGTCGCTGCGCGAAAGGAAGCGGAGCAAATGGATATTATGCGATTGGGAAAAAATATCTCTTTTTTTTTTAATGTGATTAATATATCCTTTGCCTTACTAGTAATATTTATTATAATTATATAGTCAGGTACTTTTTTTATAATAAATCCTCTTAGCTCTTGTTGGAATAATAAATTAGTCTAATACTAATATTAGCAATTTTGTAATCCATATTCTATTTTCATTATAATTAAAATCCATAAACATAAGATATTAACAAAGGTCATTAAGTCATGTGCAAGTTCGTCGCCCGTCGCCCGAGCACTATTGTCGCACACACCATCATTCCACCTTTGAGGTTTAAGTATATGTGGAAGTCAAATGCAAGGGAGATCATTTTCCATATGCTCGAAAAGCTCATATGATAAACAATAACAATGAATATGAATTGCACGTAAGGATAAGCATATTAGATTATTTGTATGAAATAGTGTTATATATAAGATAAACTAATGTACAATGAAAATTAACAAAAGATATTATTAAACATTCAATAGTTTAATTAAGCATAATGAGGATTAATAATAATAAAATATTGAATATCAACTCTTTGCTCAGCATCAATGAGAATTATTGATTAATATTCTGTCATTTCTTTGTATGATGTCAATGGAGTGTAAAAGGATGAATAATACACACTTATCAATGTCATTATTTTTCTCAATATCAATGGGGATTAATGATTCAATGTTCAATATTATCAAATATCATTACTTTGGTATCATTAATTTGATCAATAAAAAATACTTTTGAATTTTTTATATATTTCATTTGGAAGAGCACTTGAATTCTTATAGGTGTCATGTGAACAATACCACGTTGTGTCGATGGTTAGTGGTGGATCGGGCCACGACAATACCCTCTCTTTTTTCGACAATGTCCTCTCTTTAAGGAAAAGTGTGTCACTCATTTAGTTTCCATCCTTATCAATAAACAATGGTGCACTTGGATTATCAGTGACGTCCTTAATTTTGTTTCTTTTTATTTGAGCTTATTAGCTATCTTTATTTCATATCAATAATTTATTCATGATTGGATCAATAGAAAATTTAATAAAAGAGTATATGGTACTCTAAATAAATAATAAAATTGTATGTTAATCATTAACTTGTAGTAGTCTAGAACAAATGGATGATGTGTTGAATAAAAATCTAATTAACTATCCTTGACTCATGTAGACTACCATTGGATCTTGTGGGAATGAATGATACTCTAGTTAATGATTATACTTTTTATAATAATCAATGACAAAATGTACATTGGGCAATTAGATAAGGTATGAATTAAAAATCATGAACTTTGTTTTTCACACTTTTTTAGATATTCGATCTTTTAGATGAATGTTTGATCTTGTAGCTAAATGATTCGAGTATTATGTTTGACATGATTTCATTTGAGTATCATTACACTAATCTCCTATAACATCTGCTATGAAAATAGGCGAGAGAGAAAAATCAACATAGAGAAGACACACGAATTTACGAGGTTCGCCCTTAATTGGGCTACATCCTCGGGCGACGGCTAGAGTTCTTTCTTTGATGTGGTAAAACAGTAGATGATACAAGATAGAATAACCCAAATCCTAGGAAGTTTATATATGAACTCTAAATACAAAATAGGAAACACAAACCCTAAGGCTGTCTAGGTTTACCCCCGTATGTGACGGGCGGCTTCGCCGCCCCAAATATACAACGATTGTGATGCGAAGGGGTCATATGAGTTTCCATTGGATTAAGATTAAAGGCATTATAAAAAAATCTCCACCTTGACTTGAATCATCTTCAGAATATAAATGATATGTCATTCTCTACCGTCGCCAGCCCCGTCTTGGGGCTACTGCCAATTGTTTATGTTTAGCAAGTCCAAACAATGTTGGAACTTGCTATGAGGAACTGACTTGATGAACGTACATATCAATTGGATTATCTGCAGTGCCAACCTTCTTCACCTTGACCCTCTTCTTAGTACGGATGAAGTGATATCTAATATCAATGTGTTTAGTTCTCTCATGTCGAACTTGATCCTTTGCTATGCAGATAGAACTTAGGCTATCATAATACACTATAGTATGATCCTGATGTAGTCCAAGATCTCCAACTAAGCCTTTTACCCAGATCCCTTCCTTTGCAGCTTTTGTCAATGCCATGTATTCTGCCTCAGTAGTGGACAAAGTAACTGAAGACTGTAGAGTAGCCTTCCAACTGATAACATAACTGCTCAAAATAAAGACATAGTCTATCATTGATCTTCTTCCATCCACATCTGCAGCATAATCAGAGTCAGAATAATCAACAACCAAACACTCTGTATCATTTCCATAAATGAGACCAATATCAGATGTTCCTCTCAGATATCGAAAAATACGCTTCACTGTCTATCAATGTTATTTTCCTGGGTTGCTCATGAACCTACTGACAACACTAACTGCATATGCAATGTCAGGCCTTGTGCACATCATAGCATACATTAGGCTTCCAACTGCACTAGCATAAGGAACACGAGACATGTACTCCTTCTCTGCATCATATTATGGTGCAAAGCTCGTGGAAATGTGCACATTTGAAGCTGATGAAGTACTGAGGGACTTTGCTGAAGCTATACTGGATAATTTTTTTTGAATGTAGCCTTTCTGAGATAAGAAAAGTTTACTATGTATGCGATCCTTGACTATCTCCATCCCTAAGATTTTCTGAGCAGCACCAAAATCCTTCATGTCAAACTCTAAGCCGAGGAGTTTCTTCAAATCCTGAACATCTGATATGTACTGGCAACAATGAGCATATCATCAACATACAAAAGCAGAAAAATAGTGGAGTCATCCTTCACCTTCTTATGATATACACAACAATCATAGGGACTTCTGCTGAATCCCTTATTGATCATGAATGTATCAAATCTTTTGTACCATTGCCGTGGAGACTGCTTCAGTCCATATAAATTTTTCTTTAACCTGCAAACTTGGTCTTCCATCTCAAGAATAAGGAATCCCTTTGGTTGACTCATTAGAATATCTTCCTCAAGTTCTCCATGTAGGAAGGCAGTCTTCACATCTAGTTGTTTAAACTTCAAATTCTGATGTTCTACGAGAGCAAGCAGCACCCTGATGGAAGTGTGTCTGACAACTAGTAAGAAAATCTCATTGTAGTCCACTCTCTCTTTTTGACTATAGACTTTAGCAACTAGGCATGCCTTATATCTTGTGCCTTCAACTTCAGGAATTTCAAATTTCTTCTCGAAGACCCATTTGCAACCTACAACCTTTCTGCATTTTGAAAATCTGACTAGCTCCCATGTCTGATTCTTGTGAAAAGATTACATCTCCTCACTCATGCAGCGATCCACTGTTCTGATTCTGCGCATGAGATGATGTCCTTGTAAGTTGATGGCTCTGGGACTCCACCTCTTCAGCCACCTACAACGCATAAACAATCATGTTATCAAAATCATATCACTTAGGAGGACCCACCTGCATGTGAGGACGCCAAACAACAATAGACTCCTATTTTGGTTGCTTTTCAGGTTCATCTACTTCTGGCTGATCAACTTGGTGTTGTCCTCTTGTATCATCTTCAACTTGAGCCACTTCAAACTTCACCTGTTTGTTGACACTCTCAAGTACTGCATCAACAACTTCCACCTTCGACTGAAGCATTGAAGCCTCATCAAATGTTACATTTATGTTATGGATTACTTTGTGCTATGAAGGAGACCAGATTCTGTAGCCTTTCACTCCTGCTCCATATCCCATGAATACTCCTTCTTTGACCTTTGACTCTAGTTTTTCTTCGCTGACATGATAATATGCAGGACAACAAAAAACTTTTAAGTTAGTATAATCAGCAGGATTTCCAAACCATATCCCAATAGGAGTTTTGAGATCAATTGCAGTAGTCAGACTCTGATTCACCAAGTAACAGGTTGTGTTAACAGCCTCAGCCCAGAATGCCCTATTCAGGCCAGCATTAGAGATCATGCACCTTTCTTTCTCCAGAAGCATTCTGTTCATTTGTTTTGCCACACCGTTCTGGTGCAGAGTGTATATGATGGTGTGATGCATGACAATGCCTTCATCCTTGCAGAACTGATCAAATTCAGATGAACAAAACTTCAGACCATTGTCAGTACGAAGACGCTTCACCTTATTCGATGTTTGATCCAATAGAATCTTCCACTCCTTGAAGGCCTTGAAAGTCTCACTCTTATGTTTCATCAGGAATACCCAAGTCATACTTGAGTAGTCATCAATCACAAAGAGGAAGTATCTAGCGTCTCCTAAAGATGAAACACAAGAGGGATCCCAATAATCAACATGGATGTAGTCGAGAGTCGCCTTCGTTCTATGCACTGCCTTGCCAAAAAGATGTCGGCGCTACTTGACGAAGACACAGTGCTTGCAGAAGCTGATTAGAAATCTTCTGACCTCTCAGAAGATCTCACTTGCTGAGAATGTTCATCCCATTTTGACTCATGTGTTCAAGTCGCATATGCCACAACTTTGACACCTCTGAATATGATGAACTAGCCATCACAACAATCCCATAGACTGTTTTGCCTTGTAGTATGTATAAGGTTTTCTACCTGACTCCCTTCATGACAACAATATCACCCTTTGTGACAGTGAGAACACCTCCAACAACATTGATTTGACATCCTTTAGAGTTCATGACTTTTAATGATATCAGGTTCTTCTTTAATTGCGGAACATGATGAACATATGTTAGTGTCCTCATCTTGTTGTCATGGGTTTTAATCTGAATAGAGTCGATTCCAACAATCTTGCAAGACACATCATTGCCCATGATGACGTTTCCGCCATCAAACTCTTGATAAGTTGAAAATCACTCCTTGTTCGGAGTCNGTTTTAATCTGAATAGAGTCGATTCCAACAATCTTGCAAGACACATCATTGCCCATGATGACGTTTCCGCCATCAAACTCTTGATAAGTTGAAAATCACTCCTTGTTCGGAGTCATATGATAGGAACACCCCGAATCAAGAATCCAACCTTCCTCTAGACATCCCTGGTTAGTTGCAGCAAGAACTAGATCATCTTCCAAGTCTTTGCCCTGATGTACAATCGCAACAACTGCTGTATTTTTCTTCTTAGGATAATCCTTCTTCTAGTGGCCTGGTTCCTTACAATAATTGCAGATGTCTTTCGGATTTGGTTTCTTGTACTTTGGCTTTGGCTTGCCCTTCTTTGAGGCATGTCCTTTATCCGCAGTCAAAATCAACCATGCAGCCTGAGTCTTTGCAGAATTACCATAAGCCCTATGCCGAAGTTCACGAGTATGTAAACTCGATCTTACTTCTTCCAAACTTATAGTATCTCTCCCGACGATCATAGATTGAACAAAATTTTCAAACGAAGGAGGGAGATAAACTAATAAAAGTAGGGCAACATCTTCATCATCAATCGTCACATCAATATTTCGCAACTCCATCAGTATAGTAGTCAGTTGATCAAGATGTTCCTTCAGAGGACTACCATCTTGCATGCGGAGGGTGAACAAACGTTACTTCAATAACAACTTGTTTGTGAGAGACTTCGTCATGAACAGACTCTCAAGTTTCAACCACAGACCTGTCGTCGTTTCATCATCGACGACCTCGATTATCACCTCATCCACCAAACACAGTAGGATCATCGAGTGCACCTTCTCCTCCTGCGACGCCAAATCTTCGAGATCGATCTCCTTAGATTTGCCCTCCGTATTAGTCTCATTCGCTTTGACCTTCGCAAGCGGTGCCTAGATCCCCTATTGTTTCAGAAGTGCACGCATCTTAATCTGTCATAGCCCGAAGCTATTCCGCCCGGTGAACTTCTTGATTTTCACGTTGTTGGGCATCATCTCTTCTCCTGATCTCGATTCACCAACGAACCCTAAGGCTCTGATACCAGTTTCTTATGAAAAATAGGCGAGAGAGAGAAATCAACATAGAGAAGGCACAAGGATTTACGAGGACCCTTAACTAGACTACGTTCTCGGGCGACGTCTAAAGTTCTTTCTTTAATGTGGTAAAATATTAGATGATACAAGATACAAAATAACTCAAACTCTAGGGTGTTTATATATGAACTCCCAATACAAAATAGAAAACATAAGCCCTAAGACTGTCTAGGTTTATCTCCGTATTGGACGGGCGATCTCGTCGCCCTAAATATTCGACGGTTGTGATGTGCAAGGGGTCATATGGATTTTCATTGGGTTAAGATTCAAGGCATTATCAACAACATCAATATTTCATCAGAATATTAAACTTTCATGCCTTCATTACCCCACTTGAAATAATAATGACAATACCAAATACAAATTGTTTAGACAACTTCACATATGATATTCATTTTTAGCATTTGACAAATTTTACACAATTGTCAATGTAAATATATAACTCAACCCACCAACATCTATTTAGATGATTAATTCTAATTTTCATTCAAAATAGGTTCCTAAAGATTTTACATATAAAATTCACATGTTTTCTCTTTATTTACCTTTTATTCTAAAAAAATCCTATAATATTGTGCATCAATTTTTACATCTAGTGTTTTGACAATTGAATTTTAAAAGATTCATAACTCCTTATAAACTTATTCTTTTCAAACCTTCTAAATTCTAATACAAGATCACAAAATCATTATAGCTACTTTATAAGTTTCAAATTTTATCTTGATTTGTACAATTTATGGTATATTTTAAAATCGGACATGTTACCTCTCGGGACAATATGATCTAAGGTTAGTATTTTAGACATAATTTTTTTACAGATCTCAGATTAAAACGAATCCAATTTCTATTGAAATCAAACTTCAGAAACTATCGGCTTATATATTATTTTTAATTTTTGGACAAATAAAACCTATCTGAAACTCTATTTGAGAACAAACCAAAAAATCCGAATAGAAACTTTGTAGATCTCAACATATGTACATATTTATAAACGATAACATATGGACTAAATTTTCTATCACATATTTGGATCAACATCTACAAATTCATTGCATAATTCAAACTTATTGAAAAAAATAATATCAAAGAGATGATCCACCATTAATAACCACAAGAATCCAAATTAAAATTCTAACACGATGAACATAAGAAGGGAGAATAGATTCAAATTATTTCCATATAGAATCTAACTTAAATGAATCATAAGAAAAAAAAATTATCTTAAACCCTAACTATGTAAATCAAACACAAAGTATGTGTGAATCTCATGATTCGATGAAATAAAAAGAAAACAATGATAAGTAAAAGAAAATGCATAATTCTAACGTTCCTTAGCTTAAAAGAAGTGAGATCCGAGACAAAAAGAAGAAAATTGAGGATCCGAGAGAGAGATTGGGAAATTGTCAAAGAGATGCATATTCATGAGCGAACAACTGGGATTTTTTTATTACTTTATTCCCTTTTTTTTGAAATTTGAAACTGTAATTAAAAAAAATCAGTGCTCAAAGACGTGCATGCCGAAGGTTGTTCCTAAACTTGAACAGAATCTCTTGATATCTTTGTTATGTATAAACAAGACATTCAACGATTCAAAAAGATCGATAGGAATGTCAATCAAACATGTGCTTCACCATGAAGAGAACATTAAGCAATCATACCGAAAACTCTAGGACAATTGAATTTGCCTGTGCTGTTTGTATTTTCCTCGTATCATATTAAATAAAAGCTTATGAAAGGACGCATAAAGTAATGGAACAATTCATGTTTGAGCTCATAGTCCGAGACCTGACATATACAGTTATGTTGCTTGGGTTATATCAAGAACTCAAAATTGATGTGTCCGTGTGATCCCATCCTTCTCATCCATCATTTTACTAATCAGTAGCTAATTGAGCTTCTTTTAAGTTATAATTCGGTGCAGCACATGAAAAATCTGATAAAAAAACTACCTCTTATGTTTACCACTGCCAGATCCTTTTGAGCCTTCGGAAATGGAGGCTTCAATAGAGGCTATCAGTCTTGCCTCTATCTTATGGCTTCTTACTGCTGTCTTTACTTTGCTATAAACCTGTTGCTTCATAACTTGCCTCTCAGCAGATGAGATGTTCTTACACATATCCAATCCTTTCAGAAATTTCACAACTGATCCACTAAATTTTCCACCACTTTTTTCCATGTTGACCAACTTTTCAACTACTTGGGATGAAAACATCTTTTCTATGCAAGGTCTGCCTCCCACTTCTACAAGATCCACAAGGAGAAGCATGGCCACTTCCTTCGTCTTTCGGAATTTATGATCCAAGAAACTAACCAATTTTCCTATAAGATCTGCTTCAAGAAATCTGTTCACAATTTGTGGCCCTCCTCGCCCAGATACAATCTGATGAAGGGCTGTGTAAGCTGATTCTTGTAGCTCCTCATTGTTGCCATGCATCATCTTAACTAGCACATTAACAATGTCATGCTCAAAGAACTTCTGAACAAAAGGTTCACCACCAATACAAGCAAGCTTAATCACCAGAAAGACGCATTCTGACCTCACTTGATTCTGTTCACTGTCACCATGTTGTAGAAGGAAAGCTAGCCGTTCAAACAGTTGGCTTCTCAAGATCATGTCCTGAATCCTTGGATCACTTGCTTTCTCAATTATTGGTAACAGATCCTGTACGGCTTTCATGACCTGTATGGTATCTCCTTCAATAAGCTTTTGAAGAAGATCTTGAAAAGGCTGAGGCGTTGGTGAGGGGATCATGCTTCTATCTGAACCTATGAATCGCTCCAAACTGAGCCTTGCATGCCAAGGTAACAGATTTAGTGTCCCAGACCTAAGGCACCCTTCTTGCAATGGAAAGCCAAGCTCATGAAATGACTTCAATATAACAATAGAGTAGTGTTGTACAACCTCAGAACTACTCTCAAGAAGAACAAGTAGTTTCTTATCAATCCCAGCGAAAATCATTCTCTCAACAGCCTTGGATTTTCCTACTTTAATCAATGACATCAATGTTTCAAAGATACTCTCATGCCAGTCCTCATTATCTGGGGAAAGCAATTCAGAGAGTTGATCCATAGGAATGGTTGCCAAAACTATATCAGCAGTACTTGTGCTTCCATATTCAGCAAGCCTTGTAATAAGAGCACTAACTATTGTCCTACTTGATGCATCTTCGCAGTCCAGACAGAGATTTATGAGTTTATTCAATGCACCTTGGTCCTCAACAGATTGAGCTAGTTCATAGTAATCGTCCGGGATGAATATGATGTTAATAGCCTCAGAAGTAGCAATGACTTGGTTATCGGATCCTGTCAAGATTAGCTCGGTAACTCTTGGACCCAGTAGTCTATGAAAACTCCTCCTGCTAGCTTCAAGTTCAGAAATTGATTTGCTTGCCATAAGAGCATTTATGATGCTTTGTAACATGATCATGATCAGTGTCTCCTGTATGTGAGAAAGGAAAGAATTCATCTTGAGCTCAGCAACTGATTGAGTAGACTCCTTTCCAAAGACGAAAAGCCAGGGAGCGATTGATGCAGCAGAATCTTGGGATGATTCTTTCATAAGTAGTTGAATGGCTTCATTTGTTTTGTTGTCAAGGTAAAGCGACACCATGTCATGTACATGATACAGCAATGTTGAATCATGTTTAGTCAGAAGTGATCCTTCAACTAATTTGCAGACTGGAAGGGGGAACACACTCTCATCGCCAAGCACTGACCATAGTGCCTCAAGACAGGCCTCAGGCACAGGTTCATTCCATGAAATAGCAGCAAGAACAATAAAAAACATTTGACATTCATCTGGCATTGCTTCCAAACTGAATTCAAAGGAGCGAAATATGGTGAGCTTATTCTCTGCTTCTTTCTCATTTACATACGAAACAGGTCCTGGCCAACATGTTGCATAGGTTGAGAGGTTTAATATGGCCTTATCCCATTTCTCAGTTCTTGTCTCTTTTCTTAAAGCTTTTCCCATGACGGCAAGAGTAAGAGGATGGTGGCCACAGCGGTCTAGCAGGCTCTCTGCAACAGACTGGACAATTTGACAGGAATCAAATCACTAATTCAGTCATCCTTCTTGTATGAGATACAAAAATAGGACAATTAGATCATTGTACAATTTTCAATAATTATTAGGACCACTTCTTCTATTTGAGCAAAAATGGAGGGAGTTCCACCAAAAGTATTTTGGAGATGACGTCATATCTTATAGCATGAAACTTATAGTCAAGTAAATTAAAAGCTTTGCAAGATGAATCTTCTTGTCGAAAATGTATTGGATCAAACAAGACACAAAAATGATCATTGAAGATTGTAAAATAATGCTATCAACACTTAATTAAAGAATGTCGACCTAACAAAAAGAGAGAAGGTTACAGAATAACCTTCGATGACACAATTCATCATTCTCATTGTTACACAAACACACACGTGTGTGCCCACACATGCACCCATCCACGCGCGCGCGCGAACGCAACCATGCACCCACGCTCCCCACCCCCCAACACACACACACAACACAAATATGAAATTGATATCATGGTTACTAGATGAAACAAATAAAATACAAGATCACGCTCAACGAAATTGTAACTTTGAAATAAATATTTGAACACAAATAAACAAGTATAAGATGGTGTTAAGTCATATACCGGAAGTTCTTCAATAGAGAGAAGAGTGTGATAAAGAAGAATCTCCTTGCTTATTTCTCTCATATCATCTTTGCAAATTTCAACTTTTTCGGCTCCCGTAATCTCATAAATCGCTTCATTTCTTGTGGTCACTAAATATTTGCAGTCATTGTGATACAGCTTCACAAAACGTTCTACTATGTCTTGTTCCCAAACATCATCAAGGAGAATGAGAATGCTTTTCCCAACTAATGCAGTTTGGAGTGCACAACACACATCTTCCAGATCACTGAATTCATCCTTAACCTTTTTTATGAAACCAATTTTCAGTAAGAACATCGAAATTCTTTTTACCAGGCGCTTGTGGTATTCAGTCCTGTTCTGGTTGCAAGCTGACAGGGAGCACCCCTGGCCGAAACTAAGCTCAGCCGCTCCATCCACAAACTGGGGTGACGGATCAGCTGCAATCTGACGAGCCAGACAAGACTTCCCTATACCAGACAGTCCAACTATCAGAATAACTCGATGTGTATCTTCCTGTTCAAGCAATTTCCTCACGTATGTGCTCTTGCTGGATACAGGATAGCCAAGCTCAGAATTAATTCTTAGTAAAGAAGGTACACTTTCGGCTGTTGATAGCACAACTTGATCAACACTATTGGATAAAGTCTGCATCTCCAACCACCAGTTAAGGTCATCTCTCATTAACTGTATCAGTTTGGAGAGTGGGTCTCCTACCATGGAACTCCACATCACTCTAGCCAATCTCTTAGCTTTGTTCTTGGTCACCATTCTCTTGGCCTTGGACAGGTTATGATGCAGGCGTTCAACCAATGCATTTAGGCTGTGGACTTGGCGCTCCAGCCGAGTGTTATGCATCTTTTGAGCATGCTTCTGCTTGATGAGCCGGGTAAAGCCATCGAGATCAGATACGAACTCCTCCAGCACTTGTATCCTCCTAGGAGCTTCATTGATATCTCTGCATGCCCGTTCCAGTGCAGCGACTGCCATCATCATGCTCGACACTACTTGGGTAGCTGAAGCAATGACATCAAGGACGCTCATCCTGACCAGATCCCCCAAAAATCGAGTCTTGGGAATTCTAATCAGAATTCAGCTACAACCCGCACACTGTCTACATCTAGCAAGAGACTGGGACGGGGCCAATCTACTTGCCCATCCACAATAGCAGCCCATAGAACATGACAGATTGATTAAAAACCGGAAGCATGACGCAGTACATGATCCACTTCCATAAACCGCGCAGATGGAAGCAGACAGCAACATCCAGTTGCAATCCTTACGAACTCGTTCTACTAAAAGTCACAAAGCTTCACTTCCAGACCATCAAAACTTGGGCAGAGAAAACACTTGATCTCCCAGAGCTCTTTCCCTCGCGCAAAATTATGATCCATTCAGGACCAGAAACGGCAGAGTTCCCGCATAATCCTGCAACCCATGACGCAGCGAAGATCACCAATGGTGGGGCTTTTAACAGTTGAGGCGATAAAAAAGCACCAAAAAAGAACCCTTGTATGCTGACACAGAAGCGAACGAAGCTCACCTTTGCGTCGGGGGGGTTTCCTTCGCGAGGGAAGAGATGACGCCTGCGCCTGGGAGGAAGGTCGCCGGTGGTAGATCCAACGCCAAAGGGCCGGAGACTGGAAAGAGTCAACTTCCTCCCTGTGCCGAGGAGACGACGGGAGGACGTTTGCAGTGAACAGCTGCTTTTTTTTTCTTCTTTGTAAACCGGAGGGTGTCTTCGCCATTCTAACAGTGGACGAAATTGCTTGTGTAAATCTTCATTTTTATTTATTAGTTTTTTTTTAATTTCAACATTTAAATTAAAATGGATGAATGGCCCAAAATAATGATTAATCTCTAATAATTTCATTTTTATTAGGGTTAAGAGAAAATTAAATGATTCATATCGAATTAATTTAAGTTGTTTTATTAGGGTTCTAAGTACCATGAATGAGACTTTAGAATCCACAAATAATATCTCGAAATTTTAATTAAACGAAAAATATGTTATATCACTTTAAATCAATCACATTGATATTGTCAAAATTATTCACTGTAGTGTTTGAATGCATTATTTGTAAGTTTACAATGATTTTTTTTCTTCCTTCGAATTTCAATTACTTATTAACTTCTATCTTAATATATAATGAAGATAATTTATTTCAAACTCGAAGGTAATTTTTTTCACTATGTTTTGCAGATATGATAAAAATTTGTCTTAGAAATATATACAAAATGATTTTATGTGAATAAAATAAATTTCTACTTTAAAAAGAATAAATCATTTTTCCCCAAAATTTAGCTTTCACCGTTTTATTAATGAGAACTTATTTTCTTATTGATCAACTATTTTTAAATTATCAAACACTATAAAATAATATTTTTTTAGAATATATTTTTTTGTGAAAACAGACTCATACTGCACTCGATCTCCAAACACTATTTGGGTATCAACGGCTAAGGGCAGTCCATTAATGTCATAGCCCTCTTTCTCTCATCCTTCAAAGACCGATCTCATCTCTTTCTCTCCTTTTTTTTATTTTATTTTACTTCTAAGGCTATTTGACATGACATAAAAGCGTCTACGTTAGTGTAGTCTAATATACAAGTTAAAGTGTGTTCAACATTTTGAAACTCTTGCAAAATCAACATCTAGAATAGCGATTAGAGTGTTAAAATTTATTTTTTAATTTATCTTCAAAATATTTTATTATTACTTATTATTTGTATGAGTACATTTATTCTTTTCTACCGTGTGATCATTTTATTATTTATTATTATTTTATTAATTTATAAATTATTTAATTAACTATTTATTGTATTATTATTGATTGGTATTATAATAGTTAAAATAAAAAATAAATTATTTATTTTAGAATGCATATAAGAATGTAAATTATTTAAAATAATTATTTATACCATTTTTAGTCATTTTACACTTAGCAGTCAAACACTTTATAAAATTTAATAATTAACTCATTACTAGCTAGTCGCTAGTCTCTAGTTGCTAATCACTATCCGCTATTAATTATTCAAAATGCTCGTATATACCAAACATAACCTAACAGTTATAGAAATTGAAGCACCAAAATATAAGAATAATTTTTACCAAAAAATTAAAGGAATAATTTAGATGCACAAGAAAAAGAAGTCTCCATTGCCATCCTTTGATCGCCATGCCAAGGAATCGAGGAGAGAGAGAGAAAGAGAGAGAGAGAGAGAGAGAGAGAGAGAGAGAGAGAGAGAGAGGGGAGAGGACATCAACCCCCTCTTTATTTTTTTTTTTAACATTATGAATTTGATAGATATATTATTAAGTAATATCGGACTATTTGTCTTATTAGTCATTGATAAAGAAAATGTTATATTCACTATGAATTTAATATCTTACGATGGATAAAATAAGCAGTACAATGTTATAAATAAGTAGCATATCTTTTTTTTAATATTATATTATTTTAATATCATCATTTTAAAATTTGGGTTCCATTCCAGGTGGATGAAAAATGATTAAAAAGAAACTTCTCGTTCAGATTAATTTATTATAAAATAAAATTGATGGACCAAAATGAGATCAAGGCTAAATTAATAAACTATTCATGAAATTGCTCGTATATTTATCAAATATTTTTTTATTAATTTTAATAATCACATTATTAAATGCTACTTGCTAATATTTAACCATTATTCGTCGAATATCTAATTGATATTTGTTATTTGGTTCAATATTGTCAACAATGCCCTGAGCTTTGAAAATATATAAACCGAAAAAAATCGTTGTAATTTTTCTCTACGTATTTTGTTTCTCCATTCACTTGATCAATCATAATTTGAATTATCATTAAAATGAATTATTATTTCTTAAATTAAGTGGTAGTTTAATATTTCACTAATGTTACAAAAAAATACAAAAAACATTTTCAAAAATTATTTTAAACTTTAATCATAGAAGAAAATAAAAAAAAGATTATGAAATAAAATTAGAAGGAGACATCCACAAATAATTGAAAGAGTTTCAACTAAGTTCGATTGGCACATCTTGTCAAGTCAGGGGTATGACACAAGGTCGACAAGTACTAAGAGCTTCAATTTCAGGGACAATATCTGAAGTAATCAATTTAATTAAAAAATATTATTTATGTTTTTTCACTTCGACTTTGAATTACTTAAATGCTAGTAATCATGATCTTTAGGGTACCCAAAAACAAAGTAAAAGAGTTTCAGGAGTTACATTAGAAGAATAATTTTGTCAAAGACATATTCCCATCTCGCTAATAATCTAGAATCTAAAAAGACACATATTATGTGAGCATTTTTACAAGATGGTAGTAATTTGGATTACTAAAGAGATCAAAATTACTGATAATGAATTTCAACAAAATGTGGTAGCATGCTGAGTTAATTTGGAAACAATAATTTAGATAAATTACCTGCTAGTAAATTTCTCCTAAAGTATTTCTCATTTTTAACTTTTCAAAAACTATTTCCATTTTAAAGTTTTATTATTTGGAAACCAGAAACTTGGTTTTAAATTTTTCATGTTTTTCAAAGAGGAAATGTTACTTTGAGTCCCTTTCTATTCCATGTTTATTAAAAAAGAAAAAAAAACAAGAAAATGTGCTTAATTTTGTTGAAAAAAAATATAAAAGAGAAGAAAGAAATTTGTTTAAAGAGAAAGAAAGTAAGAGGAAAATACAAAAGAGGATTGAGAAAATTTTGAGTGGAGAGAGAAAGGTAAAAATAAAGAAATTGAAATAAAGGGAATAATACAAGAGGGAGAAGGAGAAATGAGATGAGATGAGAGGAAGGAGAAAAAAAAGAGGGACAAAAATATACTTGATAACAAAAAAGATGAGATAAGATGATTAAGTTTGATGGTTAAATTCATAATTAAGAGTTTAAATTAGCAAAACTAATCAAATTGATATAGAATCTTATATGGCATGAACTTTTAAATTTTAGTAACAAAATTCATATGAATTTACACATGATTTTTATTTTATATGATAGAATTATTTTAAAATATTTAACTATTTAGCTTAGCATTTACAAACAAAGCTTATAAAAAATAGTTAGAAGGAATGATATTTATACAGTTTCAATGTCCAACAATAAATTTATTTGATGTCAATAATATGTTAATTACTTTATAACTATATTTATTCATACATAAATTCTTCGAGTTTACTATAAGTGAAAAAAAATTATTCTATCTAAATGCTAGAGTTCAAGTATATAAAAAGATGAAATGAAAATAAACAGAAAATATTAAAAATAAGAAAAGAAATTAATCGTGACTACTAAATTAAATTGAATAAATAATAACAATAATACATTGAATCGATATTGATATAGTCAAAGATTGAAATTTTTTGGGGACATTATTTTTCTCAATGAAGAAAAGAACATCAAACATAAAATCGGATTGGACCGCCGATTGGATAGCTTTAACGTGAATCGACGCTTGTTTTGATTAGACATCAAATTGGAATGAGACTTGAATCAGTTGAATCAGGCAAAACTACTAAACCAACGAATCAACCAGAAAATCGGTTCAACATTAACTTTTTAAAATAAAAATTGTTGTAAAAATGGAAGAAATTTTTTTATAAAAGAAAATAATTGAACAGAGATATCAAAAACAAAATTGGAAATAAGAAATAAATGTGGAAGAAGAATATATAGAAATAAAAAAATAGAGAGAGGTGAAAATAAAAGAAAACTGAGTAAAATAATAAGAAACATAATTATTATTTGAATTAACATAATTAATATAGTATTATATAATAATATCAACGGTCATGATTTTAGGTAAATATTAACCTTTTGATATATAACTATTTTTTTAAAGAAAATGGGCTCAACCTTAAATTTGAAATAAAAATGAAAGTGAACAAATATTGTAGAAATTGGAGGATTTCTTTTTTAAAAAAATTGAAAAAATAGGAAAAAAATAAAAAAATATGAAAAGAATAAATGTAAGAGTGAATTAATAGGAAAAATAAATGTAAATAAAAAAGGAAAGATGTGAAAATAGAATAAGATGAAAAATTAAAAGCGAGTTAAAATGAAAAAAGTTAATATAGTATCATTATATATGATTAATAATTATTATAATAATCTATCAATCTCATTATTTTGAATAAGCATTAATTTTTAAACACACAATAAATCATATTTTATTTTACTATCTAATTATTAGTAGGTTATTATTAAAAATTTTAGATATTACATAGTATTCATTATGCTATATATTTTAGATTACTATAGATAATATTATTTTAATAAAAAAATTAATTCAATCCGGTTGTGATTCAATTGAATGTCCGGTCCGTTCAATTCGGTTCTAAAAAAGATGTTGCTTAAAAGTTTAAAGGAAAAAAAATGGAAATGGACTCAGTCCGCTTGCTTTGTTGGCAACAAATATTCGAAGTAATTTTATATAAATAGTTAAAATTATTAATAATTTTAATTTTTTTAAAAAGAATTCACCATAAAAATTGAGAATTTATACGTCTCACTTTTTAAAAAAAAATAAAATTACTAATAATTTTAAAAGTTTACAGGATTTTATATTTTATATCCCATATACTTCATAAACAAATTTTTGGCACAAGTCCTCCCCCAATTGTTGACTCTTGTGAAAACGTAGACCGACTCCTGTTTGTGATTTGGTAGGTGTGATATCAATTAATCTCATTATTCTTCATATGCCAACGAACAAATATTTGGTAGTCAAACGTGGCTTACCAATATTTGTCCTTATGGGACTATTCTTAGTCTCTTAATTGAGGGATATATTTGGATTAAGAGTTTCGATGATATAAATTAAGTTAAGTTAAAGTGAGGTGACTTGTATAGTAAATACTATATTTGAATATATTTTTTTTTAAAAAGTTAAATAGAGTAAAATGATAGTTTAAAACATATCAAATAATTTAAAATTTAACCCCACCAATTTGATGATTTTTTATGGGTTATAAATTTTTTTACACATTTTATCCCTAATTTTATTATAATTTTAAATATAAAATTTTGTATCAAATTAAACATACGGGTAAATTAAATTTTTAAATCAATTAATCTTTTGAATCACATGATTTAAATATTTTATCCAAACACCATATGATTTAATTTAACTTATTTCTCTTATTTAATTTTTTTTCAAACATAAACTTACTAATAATCCATCACACTCTTCTTCATGGCCACTCACTCCTCCACTCTTCTATCCAATTCACTCATTATTAGATACCAAAACAAAGCCTAAGATTTGAATATGCAGACTAATAAATCTGAAACTATTAACTTCATCTGAAAATTGAAGATTTAAATCCCTAACTAATTAAATCAAACGCTCGCTATGATGAAGGTTGGATTTGCTTACACATGAATCTTATTCCGGGGATGTCTCATAAATCTAGAAGGCATTATGCCCTTTGTGCAACACTTGTTAAAATGTTTCACGACTTTGGCTTTCCGATAATGCTAGAAAATGCACAAAAAAAAGAAAGCTCAATTATTATTGTATTATCTTCTCTTGTACCACTCCATCCACCAGGCCAGTTATAACAAGGCCTTCGACTACTACTCCAGAGACTCAAAATTTGTAAACCATGTCTGCAGTATAGCCAAGTTCCTTGAGGACACCAGAGACCTGCCATGCCAACGATGGAGAAAATTAATTAGAGAAGTCACTGTTGTTGATGTTAATATTGTAGCAGAAAATTGATAATATAACATATTGAAAGGCACAGAGTAGTCGAACTATTAATTAGTTCCTAAGATAGATCAGCAAAACATCTGATTAATCCATGAAATATTATAGAAGAAATGAGGAATCTGACTGAACATTGCACGGAAGGAAGGTAGATGAACCAATTATAGTTAATAAAGTAATCAGACAACAAATTATGGTGTGACAACTTGAGCATCTGTTATTTAAATGATAAAAGACAAGGCATGAATAAATTTTATACCTCGCCTTGCGTCCAGTCCTTTGCCTTTTCTCCAGAGATGTGCTTCATCATACCCGGGGGACCACACACCTGAACATATAGTTGTTTTTTTATTAGTAAGATGATTAAATGCAACATAATTAAGATGAAGTTAGTGGAAAATTCAGATACTGTATACTTTATGAGCACTTAGAAAGAAAAATATCATATGTTACTTCTCCTAGTAGTCCCAATATAAAAATGCAAGAGGTCACTAGACTACGACTTGCAACTTTGGTTCAAGGCATCTTTCTCCAGCAAGCCTTATTCTAGAAGGTCAGGAATATACAACATAATGGATGTGTAAACCCAAAAAAGATTTACACTTGGTCAGTAATGGATCTTGACATAAATAGTCAAATCAACTTTATATGGATGATGTCATCAAGACATATAATCAAGTTATTTGGATGACGATCCACCATTGAACTTGATGCAAAGGTGAGTTTACATGTGTAAATTATATTTCAGTCTGCACCCTCATAAAATCCTGAAAAATGTCCAGAAACTTTGTTTACATCGAACAAAAATAATTAATGCAGCCAAATAATTGGGATGCATGTAAACAGCTTACGAGCACAACAGTGTCCTCCCCTGGACTAGGTAGACCTTTCAAAGCCATATCCTTTGAAACATATCCAGCGCCTCCTCTCCAGTTTTTAGATGGCTTATCTACAGTATAGAATACCTGAAATTCAATGAAACCATATTTGATATCAAGATTCCAGGTGGAAACCTAAAAACTTATAAGACCTATCTATGGGACATATCCACAGGAAAGCTACCTTAAAATTTGGATAGCTTGATGAAAGCCTGTCAAGTTCTCCTTTCAGCAAGATATCATCTGGTGAGACATTCGCATAGATCAAGGACAGCTGAGTCAGAAGAAAAACAGAAAGAGTCAGATAATCATATTGTACATGATATTCTATCCACAAATAAAGCCTTAAAAAACATTCAATGGGTCAAGATTCCTGATGAGCATTCCTAGTGATAAATTGAAAGAAAAAGACAATGTCATGTTCCAACAAAGAAATCACACTAACGACTTGTTATGTGAAACATTCTAAATAGATGTGATTCCATCTGGTTGCTTGCAGAACATTTAATGCCATGTTCAGACATATCTAGAGTGAGAAACTGATAGAAATAATACGGAGGATAAGTTTACAGGCCCAGAACATAATCTGAATCAAAAGCGTTATTCTGCCTCTTCTTCTAGTCAGGGAATAGGAAGCAGCAAAGCTGTGTGCACCAATGTTCTTGAGGCATAAATTGCATAGTGTGTTAGCTTGAGCAATTCAGTTGACAACAATGAGCACATCGCTAATGTGAGGCAATGGAAGATTCGATTGAAGATCCAAGTTCTAGGCGTTAGTCACCACTAATGGTATCTTTCTAAATATAAGACGATCGAGGATGTTCCTTTTGTCCCTAGAAATTTAGAAAATTTCCAAAGAATCTGATAATTTCATCTTATACATCTACTTTTTTGAGGTCATCTTATACATCTATTGTCTGCTGTGCATACTATGAGGTCGGGCATCAATCATATGAAGATGGCCACATGGCATCTCTACCAAAGGTGCAAATTTATTGCTAGAATAGTGCTCACTTTTTGGATGGTAAGGACAGAAGTGAAGGAAACATGTTAGCTGTGGTTGCCCCTATCTTATGAGAAACTCATACAGCTTAATTACAAAGTTAGTTTTATTATTAGATGTAGTGATAAGAGCAAACCACACTATGCATATTTTCCACAATAATATGCAAATTAAAGATAAAAGAAATATCTCATCGAATGCAAATGGTTTCAGTCATGGATGGAGTAGTCAAGCACCTGAGTATTGTCATCTGGATTCTTCAAAACAGCCTTTATAACCTGTAGCATTGGGGTTATACCTGTTCCTCCAGCAATCTGAGAAAGACAAATGAGTTATGACCTACTAATTGCAGCTTGGAGCCCAATTAGCTCTTAATTTCTCCCTAACATCATGTATCAAGTGCCCTTGTCTTGATTAGAAACTGGTAATATTATATTAATAGTGAAACATCAAGGATGAATTAACACATAAAAACTTCTGTGTTTTCTTACCTGAATTTCCTTAAAGACAGAATTTGCAACTTACGCATATGGGAAAACTTAATTGCATGATACACTTTTTATGGGTAAAAGAGGATGACTAGGAAGGGCTAGTCATCCATGTATATTAACTATGTGAAAGACATACATGTGTAAGCGTAGAGAAAATAGAAAAAAAATGAAGGTAGATAAACTGCACAAATGCTTGTTAAGGTTTATTGTGAAATGTTTCAAATCACTCATATTATGTGGACATTCACCCATCAGAATCTTAAATTAACATAAGCAGTTTTTTTTATCTTATTCTGATTCGTCAATTGTATGTTTTGATGTCACATTAGGACTAATGCGGTCAATGTCATGATTCACTTATCTCAACTACGTTATAGTCTGATATAGCGACCAAGGTGCAACAAAGAGGAACATGGGTATACATATCTAAATATCTAACTACATTTACAAGCAAGTAACAAAAACTTAATAGTCATATAACAATTTGTTCACTCTTAAAGGTGAAAAAGGAAATTGTAACAAAGACTTCTGTGGCTACTGAAGATTTCTTACCATGCCTATTTTCTTTTTCATGTTTGGGCTATATCTGAGCTTTTCAATTGGCCTAACAGGGAGGAAAGAACCAGGTTAAAATGATAGGTCAGCCTTATTCCCTTTGAAATTGCCTACTAAGTTATTCTTGTTAAATTACCCTTTCACTTCCAAAACATCTCCGGGCTTTAAGCTTGCGAAATGCTGGCTCATTTTTCCTTCAGGATATGCCTGCATCATTGCAAATACATTTAACACTACAAGAAGTGCTGATTGTACAGCAAAACAACAATGAAGACATGGAATTAAGTGAATAAATATAGAAAATGGTATGCTAATAGGTATGGGAGGTTTCACTCATGCATCAAAACAAAGTGGCTAATTTTTTGACAAATTTGTGGATTTCAAGTCAAGCTTCCTATGTATACGATATTATACCTTGATTAATAAGTCAAAGTAGCCTTTGGAATCTGGATCTGATATGGGAGTATACCTGAAAAAGAAAAAAGATACATGAAACAATGACTTCATATTAATATTCACCAATTATTTCTCCAAGTGTTGAAGTTGTAATCATGAGGGCTTCTAATAAGAAAGTGAACTTACAACCTATGTTACTAAGGGCCTGTTTGACTTAGCTGATAAAAAATACCTGATAAGCACTAATGCTGATAAGCAATTTAAGTGCTGATACTTATTTTAAAATATAAGTAGTTACATGTTTGAATAAAAGTGCTGATAATATCAATAAGTAGTTATAATGTTTGTTAAAATAAATATTGACTAATATACCCTTAAAGTTATATGATAACAATATTAAAAGATATGGATAAAAGAGTAATATAGTTGGTTAAAATTAATAAGTCAACAACTTTAAAAATAAGCAGGGGGGACCCTGCTTATTTTTTTTCAACTTATAAGTAATTATCTAACAACTTATAAGTAAATATTTTTAGTTACCAAACATGGAGATATTCTAAAAATTACTTATAAGTAGTTTTAACCTACTTATAAGCTTAGCCAAATAGGCCCTAAGCAAACTACATTTAATAAAATGTGGAAACAAGAAACATTATTGACTTTCACTTTGCTGCCTGGTACAAAATTCGCTAATGTTCAGAAGTTCTTTAAAAATGCTAAAGATGGATAATAAGCTGTTATATATGACTTATCAGTATATTACCAGGCTCTGCTATTCAAGGTGTAGGGAAACACAAATATATTCTATCAAATCTATAAAGCTACATTTCTACTCAATTTCGGGAAGTTGGGGGGAGGACTTGCATGTTCAACCTTTCTAATGCGCTAAAAATGTTTGATAAAGTCCAAGTTAAGATGCAGCGTGTAGGTCTGTTGATTATTCAAAAGTTGAATGATATTACAAGTTCAAAGTTGATGCACTATGAATCAAAATCACGAAGATATCTCAATAAGAAGGGTATGCAAACCAAGAAAGCTTTGCAGTTCATTTATGTCAGAATAACGTGAGAGTAAACTCCCTTTCACATTCCATTGATAATAATTTGGGTGAACGTATTACATAAACAATAGGAAAAGCTATATCAAAGCTGTGCATCTATGACAAACTGATGAAAAGGCAAATGGCAAGATATCTGACAACACGAAAAGATATAGTGACTAATTGGATAGAGGCACTATCCATGGATTTTCCATAAAGACATTCAGATCACACAGATTGTGGATGTCAAATTCTTTCACAAGTACAACTGTACAACATGCAACTGATCCAGGTCTACTAGAACCAGATAATGCCAACTTTCAAAAAAAAAAGAACCAGATAATGACAAATGTCCAATGACTATTTTTGAGAAAATGGCCAATGACTATAACATAATGCTTACGGGCGAATGACATATTTTCTTCTCCCTTCTGATTCTTCTCCAATTGGAGCCCTGTGATCGTAAACATGAAGAATATTCCAAATCATTAAAAGACATTCATGTACCCGTTAATGCACATACCAAAAGATAAACCAATAACATTAATTGAAGAAAACACAGCATATATCAAAAGTATGAGAACCCATAAGGCTTTCCTCAAGACAATCCACAATTATAAAAAAAGTAGTCATATACGAGTTATTCCTCCCACAATTTTTTTAATAAATCCTCACTCAAATCATATAGGATAAATTGATTCTAGTGATGGTATCAACCATCATACTTATGTATCCGTTTTCCCCCAAAAAATGTTAATGGTACCCAATAAAATTTCTCCCACAACTTAAGTACAATGTCAAGTTTAAGATGTAACAAAATGTTATATTTTTATTAGCTTACTAACTCTTTGTTCCAGGTGAAAAACATAAAACAAGAATACAATGAGATGCGCCTTTGTTTAAAATGCAAACAATATGTTGAACAAAATACCTTGTCAAAATGCATGAAGCAACATCAAGACCCAGTTTTGCTGCAGGATCAAATGTGAACCTGTAGTTTAACATGACAAACTCTAAGTATATCTCAGTAAGACATCACGGTGCATTAAAATGGTAGGAACAGATAAAAGCAAAAGAATGTGCACAATTGAAACATTGAGGAATGATATAATTGTGTTTCAACTTTACTTGGTTTTGAATACGTTCTTGCTAGATTATCGATGTTTGATACATGTACATTGCAAATATTGACATCAAAAAGTTGCATTGTTGGATGCATAAGCTTGCAGCATAAAGGTTCACAATTTAAGATCAAGGCAGCATAAACAACAAAAGAAATAGAAGGGCAGGTGCAAATATTGACATCAAAAAGTTGCATTGTTGGATGCATAAGCTTGCAGCATAAAGGTTCACAATTTAAGATCAAGGCAGCATAAACAACAAAAGAAATAGAAGGGCAGGTGCAAATATTGACATCAAAAAGTTGCATTGTTGGATGCATAAGCTTGCAGCATAAAGGTTCACAATTTAAGATGAACAAGGCAGCATAAACAACAAAAAGAAAAATAGAAGGGCAGGTTATGAGAATTTGACAGCAGAACAGCAGAGTAAAGATAAAGGATGAATCAAATGTAACAAAAGCTTCAGAAGATGACAAACAGCCAACTTAGCAAGCAACTTCTTTAAGATGACAAGGTCAGATAGAATACCTGAACAATTGTGTGTTATGGCTGACCCTTGCAGTTTCTTGAAGCTTGAACTCCGACCACTTTTCAGGTTCAAGAGCTAAAGATAAATTAGAAGGAAACAAGGATAGACCTTCTATAAGTCCAACGAAAACAGGGCAATGTACGAGAGTCGAACTTTGCACTTATCAGCTATGAATCAATAAAAGGTAAGCATCACACACTCATGATGTTGGAAAGTTTTGGTAACTGTGACATTCAAACATTTTAAGACATCACGAGTCTATCCAATCATGAATCATCATTTTGTAAAACTTTCTATTTTTCTTTATTTTGTTCAATAGTGTTACTGTTTAAGGAGTACCCTTATCGGCCTTTTGACTGAGTTGTATTCTTCAATTGAATTTCAGAAGCTAAAGAACATGGAAAAAGTTCATACATATAATCTACCAAATCACATGTACCGAGATTAAAAAAAGTTGATAGCAGATGTTCAAATTACAAACTAAAAGCAACGCATATGGTAATAGTGAAAAAATGCTTCTCCAGGCAAGATATTTTGAATCTGCAATGATGGGAATAGACCCCGTATAAGATACATATGTTGCATATAAGCAGCACCAGAAGATTCTAGAAGTAGTTATACCAAAGAGAAACTTGGCCAGGAATTGGAACTCATGAACTATTGCATGCCTTTGCCTTTCGAAAATCATACAAAAGACGATATGCCTTTGTCTTTTGTATGATTTTCATCATTTTTTTTTATTATTACAGCTTGAAAAATTTTCGTATCCTTTTTCATAAATGTCGAAAAGAAAATGTCATGGAGCTCCTTCGAGGTATTTGACACCTGGTTATAACTGAAATTTTACGATCATAGGCCATAACCTAATGATGAGTGATGGAGTTCCGTTTAATGACTTTTCAGTTTATTCTCTTATTTCCGGATATAATTCACAAATATCCTTTTTCTCCTCTTTCTTCTCTGGTTTAATCTTACTTTTTTTTCTCTCCTTTAACTAAATATCTTCCTTTAAACTTGGGACACATGAGTAATCTTTTGCCTAGAGAGACTGGTTTGCAAGAAGTAATTCCATCGAGGAGTACAACGATTTGCGCTTACCAACTTTAGCAGCAGATTCTTTGCTTTCAGAGTCAAGATGGACCTGCAAGTAATAAAGTAGCCATTTTAGGGAACAAACATATTTAAAGCAACCATGAAATCGAGATGCAAACTTTGCATTTTGCAATCGACAAAAGAAAAATAGCAACACAAATGCAATCAGATGCAAACATAGAACAAAAAAACTACTCGCGAAACCGAATCACAGGTTAATTAACCTAGTAAATCAACGATCGACTCAGAATAAACAAGAACAACGAGAGGAAAAAAATATACGACGAAGGGAGACGAGGAGAGGTAGTATGAGAAGGCGGCTCCTCCAGCGACCGCGGCGGCAGCGCCGTACGGGATCCGGCTGCCTCCTTTGGTTCCGAAGGCTTCGACGAGGCCGCCGGCGGTGGCGAGGGGAGAAGCCCTCGAAGCGAGACGTCGTAGAAGTTGAGCCATTTCTTGGGCTGCCTTCGTTTACTCGTACTCTCTTACTAGTAGGTGAAGATGGAGACCGATATATATATACAGTAGTGAAAGAAATGACCCATATATTCACCTAACTGAGAGTGATAGTGTGGGGCCCAAAAGAGTGCGGTCATAGCAGCATGAGGTCATTCAACGGGTCATTTGGGAGGTGGAATAGAATTATTTTTATTATTTTCCAATTATATAAAATTGCGATAAAATTGAACGACATGAACAAAATTTTGGCACGGCGTTACCTTTTGATCGACAACGGCAACGAAATCTAAAAAAATTGACTCAGTCGAGCCGTTCAATTCAAAGCATGACAAAGGTAGACACGACAGAGCTTCTTCTTCTTCTTCCACTCTCTGATTTGAAAAGCCACCATTTTTCATTATTTCTCTTGTTTTTTTTAACTCATTATACACAGTTAGCATATCTTTTAATGTAATATAAGATATTTCCTAAAAGTGAAGTAAAAGTTGTCTAGAACATATGTTTTCAAGTTTCAAAAGAAGAAAAATGTGTGTGAACTCATTTTTTGTGTAAAACAGTTATAAATATTTAAAATGATTAATAATTTTAATTTAAAACTAAATTTTATTAGTTATGAAAATATGAATTCTATTATTTTAAATTTAAATTACTAATAATTTTTTAAATTTACGCTTTTCATACCTCTTTCAAAAAACCTTATACTTGCCCAAAAGAAAGAGCTTTTGATCACTTTTAAGCATATTGATCAATCCATATGCCAACTCTTATACCATTAAATAATTCAATAGCATGCCTTGTACCACCTGTAATATGCTTTCCTTGTTACAGAGATAAGAGATTACAAGTAACACTTCACCAAATATATGTGAAGAGATTGCAACACTTCACCAAATAATAGTTTCATGTGAGCCCGGGCTAAGTCTTGATTTGAGGGGTGAGGACAGTAGTTCCGAATTCGAGCTTCCGCATTAACATCTTCTTGGGAGAGGACTCTCTATCTATTCAAATCGAATGATAGATGTTAATAGCCCTAAATATCAATGGTTATAAAAAAAATTAACAATTTCAATAACAGTAGATTATAGTGAAGAAACTGTCTCGAGCGATCTCCTGCATGTTTGGAATTTGGAAAATACGAACACTTTCCTGTGATTTATCATTCAGATGTTAATAGATTGGCCAGTTTTGTATTCACGGGGATTTTGATACAGTCAAATATATTGATGCTGACAACTTGTTTAACTATTCAACCAAAAAAGACCATATATCAGCTCGGAGAAAGCTAATGACCAACATTTATGATTTGCTCTTGTTGTAAATCTTCTACACGTAACCAAAATCATTAGCATGTGCCACAGCTCTTTCTACACGATCCATAGTAGTCTGGAGTTCCTAACATGAAAACAGGGTTTCTCTGACATTCCCCAGTTGCAGCCCAGTGGGGGCAATTGGCATCTTCATCTGTGCACTCTTCTTCAGATGCCACTTCAAGATTTCTTACAGCAGGATCTCTCAGATGGATATGTTTTGCTGCCAACCATTTCTCCCCATCCAGCACTGGACACTCCCTGCGCAGACTACTCGCATCTGGTGTGGCATCCAGATGGAGATTGAAAAGAAGAAGGGCGCTACCCTTGAGAGGTTTCACTCCATAATCAACTGCAGCACAATCAGACCACGATTTGTCCTTCATTTGGGTGCCAAACTGTGAATTCCAAAAAAAAAAGCAAGTACTCTTTTTGTTACAAAAACAGATAAATAACTTTTAAATTGTAAGTTCATGTGAAATGATAAACTTTTATAATATCAAATAGGCAGTCCCAAAGTCCTGTGTGATATTAAACTAGTGAACTCATTAACGGAAGCATATTGTTTTCATGAAAACTATATTTTTCCTAGTTTGCGTACCTCAGAGTGGGGAAAAATTGTTTCACCACCCTTAGTGACATTAGACAGATACAATAAAACGGTCGCGATCTGAGCGCTACCATTTGCCAATTTGGATGTATTATGATAGTAATCATGATGAGAATCCTTACTATCATTGATTGCAAAATGCAACAACTGTATGCCCTCTCCATTTTCTGGAAACCAAAAGATGATATAATGCAGTAAGAATAAAAGAGGTCCAAACTTGATAACTAAACACAAAGAACAGAAAATACATCTGATGCCAAATCTGGACAGCAAGAGTACCTTTTGGAAGAAAAGTCCAAGTTGATATTCTTTCCTCAATCATAGAGACAATTTTGTCCTTCAAGACAAAGAATAGTCATTCAGTACTGATATCTACCAACAAAAATGAAGGGATAAGGAGTAGGAAAACTCAAAAAAAAAAAAGAGAGAGAGAAAATCAAGAGAATCCATTCAAGTAAAATTTGTGGAGCTCAAAGGTGGAAAAGGCAAAATAAGATGGGAAATTACATTTAGTAGCTATAGGAACAAAAACTATCGATATTATATCTAGCAAAAGGTCAAGCAACATTACTTTTACAATGGTCATAGGATAGAGAAGGTTCCTACATTTTGCAACCTCACTACAATAGCAAAAGATCTCGAGGTAACTGGTGACACTTAAATTGCAGAATTGTACCATAAAGTAGATGACAGAACCTGATCCCTGAAAAGAAGCCTTGTATCTGTACTGCCTCCTGTAGTATTCCCAGAACTAGAGTTAACTGTTGATTTTTCTAATTCATCTTTGGCCTGTAGGAGAAAAAAATGTCTCATATGTAAAATTCTAACTGAACTATATTACAATTACTATCTGCTCAGAGATTACCAGGGATAGAAGATGATCACATTCCTCATCAGATAGAAAACTCTCATATAAGAAAACCCTAAGTTAGCAGAAAAATGTAGTAGGCCATTAGACCAAGAAGTCACTGGAATAAGAAGATTCATTTAGAGAATAATTACATCTCTTTTCATACAACATATCCTAAGAGAGTATGTCCTTTTCCTTCACCATTATGGTGGTGCGAAGCAATGTTGTCAAGATGGAAAAGTCTAACTTATTATTGACTTCATATAACTGTATATATTATATATAATTTTATTTTTTAACGTGAGAGTATTTATAATTCAGATCATACACTTCAAAGAGCATGAGTAGACAAAACAACTGACCTTGGACTCCATAATAGTTGAATAACTTTAGAAGGGTCGAAACCAGTAGAAAAGATTGAATGGTTCAAGTGCAAAATAGGCTCAGGTTCTAGAAATTTAGGTTCAAGTTCCACCCTGGAAAAGATTATCATGTAAAAATATAATATATTATCTGGAATAGAAGGATTCTTAGGTGAAAGAACTTCATTTTTCCAATTCATATCCAATGTAAGCATGACGAAAAAGAATGAAAGAAAAAAGTAAGCATGCCATCATGAGTAATAACATTTAGCATTTCAAATGAAAAGGCATTTAACATTTTCACTTGTGAGAGCAGATATGGATTAGATAGCATTTTTGGAGATCTCCTTCTCACTATAGCGAATTCCACTGTTCTTCATTTTTTGGAAAATAATCACTACCTCAGCCAGAAAAGATGCTTTTGACGAACATTAACTTGATGTACTAGAATTCATGCGAGGTATAATGCAAGGGGGTTGCAGAGTTTCCCTTGAACTCTATTTGCTAGGAGGCGGTGTCATTTTGGATCATCTGAAGTAGCTTCAATGACACGGCCACTGATATTGTTTCATACCATGTCTTCTTTCCTTACAAGATACACAAGTCATGCCTATATAATTTTTGGATTGGAAAAAATAACTCATGTATCATTGATCAAATCCAAGTCCAGAAATATAGAAAAGGAACTGTTTCTAATGATCATCTCACTGCCATCTTCTATTCTCATTCATAGCAGCTGCCACCAGCCAACGGATAACATTTCAGTATTCATTCAGCAAACAGTCAGGATGTTTCATATCCAAAAGATCTCTGAGATGTTTGAATTCCCTCGGCAATCATGCAAACATCTTGTGGGCCACAAGAAGGTTCGATTCCGGAAAATATCAAATCAGTAAAAGCATCGTCTTTCAAGAAATTTAAAGACGTATCTGATCAAGTAATTGTACCTCCTGCCAGCGGCCAGAGATCAAATCTCGTTTCTCCGTAAAAAATTCTACTATTAAAGATTACAAGAAAACAAAAAAAACACGGTATCTGCCATGCTTGCGGCCACCTCAGAATCCACATAAGGAATCAAATTGGTTTAAAAGATGAAGGTTTGAAAAGATCGTGCAACCAATAGATTCATGGATCTCGATCGCTGCCGCAGTTGATTCTTAGTTCTCAGAGGCAAGTAATCGAACGAATTCAAAAGCTACGACGCAGGTGGGTCGGAAATCTTACTTGTTCCTGCGAGCAGAGCAAAGCAGGGAAGGGGAGCTCCAGAAGACCAAGAGAAATAGGAGGACGAGGAGGAGGCGGCGGTGGTGGTGGAACTGCAGGAGGAGAGACTCCATTAGTGCGCAGCTCTGGAGCTCTGGTTTCTTGGCGAGCGAATAATTCAGGTCGAGTGCATTTTATTTGGTTTGGCAGGAAAAATTCTAAAACTGAGATGCGTGTTATGGCCTATGGGAGGAGAATGAGGCGTCATTTATTTTGATTAAAATTTTTAAAAAAATACTATTTTTTATATGTCGAAAGTAATTTTTATTTTACAATTTGCGTTTGCATAACTTTTTTTTATTATTTGAATAAATAAACGTAAGTTATTGTTTTTCAGTTAAAATTATTGACTTGGTAAAAAATAGAAAAATTATTTGATCTCTACAAGATAAATTAAAATCTCAACGAGTCCACTAAAAGTCGATTGTTAAATATACATAAAAGTTTGAAGAGTAAGCTCTCATCTTTAATTTAATTTGGAATATGATATAAGTAATTATTTATAATATAAATAATGAATTTATTGGTATAAATCAATTAATTTTGTAATGTAGGCATTTAATTTTAGTTTTATTCTGTTCATCTTTTGTTTAATATCATCTAAGTAAATTTTATTTTTAACGTATAGTTTAGCATTATATTTTTTAATAATTACTTTAGGTTGTTGAATATAGGATCCCGAGATTATTTTGGTGATCACAAATTTGTGAGGAAACTTAGTCTGGACTAATGAGCTTGTTAAATTAATCTTTGAAAGACAAATTTTTTATGTTCAGAGAGTGATAGGTCGACTGGGGGTTGAAGAACGGACGATATATGCACATAGGGCGGACCCACCTATAGTGTGGGGGGGGGGGGGGGGGGCCCGGCCCCCCCCCAAATTTTGAAATAAAAAAAAAATAAACAGATATACT
>LTAE01002700.1:0-42081 GCA_001647135.1 Pontederia paniculata | reverse complement strand
TTGGGCCCCTCAGAATTTCTGAGGGGCCCAATATTCCCTCAGAGAAAAGCCCCTCAGAATTTCTGAGGGACTTTATGCCCCTCAGAAATTCTGAGGGGCTTTTCGCCACTCAGAAATTCCGTCAGAAATTTCTGACGGGTACGAAACCCGTCAGAAATTTATTACCAACGAGTTTTTTTCTGACCGTTTAAATTGGACGAAAATTCCGTCAGAAAGGCCCTTTCTGACCGATTTTTCGTCAAAATCCGTCAGAAAATCCGTCAGAAATGGCTATTTTTCTTGTAGTGGTAGATGATATACGTAAGATAACATTTAATAATTTTGATTTTATTGCTAATTTAATTGATCTCTAAAATCACATCTAACAAAAGTTCAAACAAAAAAGTTATGCATATAACTCAAACTACACATAAAGAAGGCACGTCGAATTAACTTGAAAACTTTGGAGAAAAAATATTGACGCAAATAATTGTACGTATAAATTGCAATCTGCTATGACTTATTCTTATTTAAAATAAATATATAAGTTTATGTCGAATTATTCATCTCAAAAGATACAACGACATATTAACGAATATATCAAATAAAGAAAATAATTATTATAGTAATAAATTATAAAAAATGTGTCAACAAATGCAACACTAATTATAAGAGTAGATAGAACAAGCCAACAAGCGCAAAAATAATAAATGAAGTGAAAAGGACAAGCCAACAAGCGCAAAAAGAAATGAAATGAAAAGAGTGTAGACCAAGACACGATAATCAAGATATAGAGAAAGAGATAATGATTAATTTTTTATTTATAAAATTTCAATTTAATATTCTAATTTATCTTTTTACTTTATTCAAATATTTATGGGATCTATAATCCCAAACTTTTATTCATAATTTGAGATTGAAGCTATTTTTTGCCACTCTTTTTTATTACAATAAGCATTTTTCAGACATCCAAAATCAAACATAAATTCTGTCATAAATATTCATTTGCGATTGAAATTTTCCGTGAAATACTCGTTTGTGATTGAAAATTCCGTTGCAAAATATTGTTTCGTAATTTTCAATCATATTGTTTGTTTTGCCGTTTGATATAAGATTTAATTTGGAAAGGAAAGACACCATACCGAAAACGGTAAGGAATAATTTCCTTTACGCTACAAAAATTTGAATTCTTCCTCAGTATGAAAATTTTGACTAATTATATTCACGAGAGGGTTGTAATTTAGGAAACCTTTAGTTTTAATATACAACCTCGTATAAAACGTAAGAAAACAAAAGTTCATATAAATTCATGAATTAGTGCCTCACATTAAAAGATATATTATTAGTTATTTGAAGGCAGATTTATGGAAAATATATTTTTTTTACATGTTACATCTCAAATTAAATTAGCAAACTATTAAGTTAACCTTAAAGGTCTCGAATTTAAATTTTTTATTCAAAACAATTCTTTTTGAATTTACTTGTCATAATTAGATGTAGATGTACCCGAAAGATGTAACATGTTCCTCTTATTTGGACGAAAATATTTTCAAAATAAAATAAAAATATTATTTTATTTATTATTTTGAAATATGAAAATTAAATTTTATAAAAAAAAGACTTAGGTCTGTTTGACTTAGCTAATAAAAAATATCTGACAAACACTAATGCTGATAAGCATTTTAAGTGATGATGTTTATTTTAAAATATAAATAATTATATATTTAAATAAAAGTGCTGATAATATCAATAATGAGTTATAATAATTATTGAATTAAATAATAATTAAAATATCCTTAAAGTTATATGATAATAATATTAAAAAATATGAATAAAAGAGTAATATAGTTGGTTAAACTTAATAAGTCAATAACTTTAAAATAAGCAAGAAAAACTTTATTTATTTTTTTTCAACTTATAAGTAATTACCTAATTTATAAATATATTATTTTAATTATCAAACATGAAAATTTTTCAGAATTTACTTATAAATAATTTTAACCTACTTATAAGCTTAGTCAAACAAGCTCTTACACATATAAAATAAATTTTACTTTTCTATCACCTTATATTTTCAAAATAAATTATTTTCTTTGAATTTTTAATAAATAAATTGAGCGTTAACCAACAAAAAGAATATCTAAAGAAGATTCGACAGGAATATAAAAGTAAATTTGTACGATGTGCATGAAATTTATTATGAGGAAGTGTTTGGCCTCTTCCATATCCATACGCCCATCACGCCACCTCTTTTGGAACTCCGACGTCTCCCTCCTCATCTCTCTCTCTCTCCTCTCTCTCTCTCTCTCTCTCTCACCTTGCCAATCTCTATATAATCGAGGGTGGGAGGAGAAGAGAGAACAAGCACTGAAGAAGAGCTGCCTCTGCAACTAATGGCCAGTGCAGGGCCGTCGTCAGTGTTGTTGTTGTTGTGCTGCTTGGTGCTCTCCATGGGAGCAGGAACGGCGGAATGCGGATGCAAGAGGCCGCCTGTGCTGTTCAACTTTGGGGACTCCAACTCCGACACCGGAGGCCTCTCCGCCGGCCTCGGCTATCTCATCGGCCAGCCGGAAGGCCGCGTCTTCTTCCACCGGCCTTCCGGACGCTACTGCGACGGCCGGCTCGTCATCGATTTCCTCTGTGAGTACATATGTACACGTACACTTGTAATTGCATGCATGCATTTTATAATCATCGTTGCATGCCGTACGCGTCCCTGCTGCTACTGAGCTGAAGGCAGGACATGATTCTGCTGCTGTCAGGTGAGAGCTTGGACACGATGTTCCTGAGCCCGTACATGGAGTCCTTGGGCTCTGATTTCAGCAACGGAGCAAACTTCGCCGTCGGCGGCTCCTCCACACAACCTGCGAATGTTCCCTTCGCCCTCGCCATTCAAGTGAACCAGTTCCTTCACTTCAAATCTCGATCTCTTGAACTCATTGGCCAAGGTACGAATTATACTTTAGAAATTAGAACTAAAGAAGGCACTGCACACTGCATGCTTCTAGATCATGGACTTTTGTGGCAGGCGCAAGAGGTCCAGTGGATGTCGATGGCTTCCGGAACGCGCTCTACTCCTTCGACATTGGACAAAATGATCTTGCAGGCGCCTTTTCTTCAAACGTGACATATGAACAAGTGGTCTCAAGGATCCCCTCCATCATTTCTGAGATTAAGAAAGCTATCATGGCAAGTCTCTATCTTATATTTCCCTTGCAATATTTAGTCTGCACTGTAACAATTACTCGTGTTCTTGCTTTGGCCATGGCCTTCGTTAATTGCAGAGGATATATGAGAATGGTGGCAAGAACTTTTGGGTGCACAACACTGGTCCATTGGGGTGCTTGCCTCAGAAGCTCGCCCTGCCCAGGAAAGACAACACCACTCTCGACTCCAACGGATGCCTTGCGCCGTACAACAGCGCCGCCGGGGAGTTCAACTCGCAGCTTAGCGAGCTCTGCAACCAACTCAGCTCTGAGCTGAGGAACGCAACCGTAGTTCACACAGACGTGTACGCCATCAAATATGATCTCATCGCAAATCACACTGCGCACGGTAATTAAATTGCACGTCTTCCTGCTGTTGCAGAACATATGCATGCATACATGACTGTGCTGTTCATCTTCTTTTGTGGTGCATGCAGGATTTGTGAGCCCGCTGATGGCGTGCTGCGGCTCCGGCGGACCTCCGTACAACTTCGACGAGCGTGTGATGTGTGGAGCTCCGGGCTGCCAGGTCTGTGCTGACGGCTCCAAGGCCGTCAGCTGGGACGGCGTCCACTACACAGAGGCTGCCAACGCCATTGTTGCTTCCAAAATACTGACCACCGACTACTCCAACCCCAAACTTCACTTCGATTTCTTCTGCACAAATTGATGTTTTTTTCTTTTACCCCCACTCAGTTTTTTTTTGTCTATATAAAGTTTAATACATGGATCCTCGTTGTATCCAATAAATTTGATTGAAGCAATTTATCTGATAGAACTCAATGACGAGGGAGTTCTGTATCTGTTAATATTCTTATGGTTGATAATTGCTTTAAATATTAACTTAATACTAAATTCATTTGATTTCTATATAATATTGTTCTAGAACCTTTATGAGTTGATATTTTTTTATTGAAGTTACTATATGAATATTTATATCATCTGAAAGAATTTTATCCTAGACCGAGGAAATGTTTATATATGTCATTTTTTTAAATCGAAATTCGTTATTAGTATTTGATTAATTTAATATTTTACGGATAAAAAAATAAATTTTATTTAAAATAATCTCGTCGAGATTTAAATTTTGAGATTATTAACTTTTTTTTTCAATTAATAAGCTGTGCCACTCTTTCTTCTTGCTTCGCTATGATTCTTTCTATATAATAATAATAATAATAATAATAATAATAATAATAATAATAATAATAATAATAAATCATCTGGAAACGGAGAAAAATGCCTGACCAAACTGTCAAACATGGTCGTGGACATGAGTCCTCACTCACACACCGGTCACAATCTCCTTTCCTTTGAGTTATAAAGTAAAACAACTCGTGAGTTGCTCATATTAGCATAGAGTTTGAGCCTAAAAAGTACTATTGAGAGACAACTTATTTTTAGGTCCAATATTCTCAAACTAAAAAAGGAAAAAGAGGAAAAGATTGCCCTTATTTGTTGTATTTTAGGTTATTTTTTTAAACACATTGTCAACTATATTTTTTTTCATTATGTCCAACCTTAATTTTATAAGTATATTCTAATCCATAAATTTGATAAAAATCATTTTGTCATATTTAATTTAACATATATTTTTTTAATAATTATAAGATCTCATTTTAATCCTTACTTTTTGAATGTAAGAAAAAAATAAAAAACAAAATGAGCACAAATTTTTTTAAGTACTAAATATTATCTTTACCTTCACTCACTATATTTTTTTTCTTTTTTGATTACTGAAGTAAATATCTTATAATTATTTTAAAAAAAGTCAATTTAACTGCTTTTGGAGTAACATTGGCTAAGCAATCTGAGTGACAAATAGAGATAGCTTCGACAATTAAAACTTATAATTTTGTAATTTAGAGTTTATGAAAAAAGTTAAATGTTTCTTTTTCTTGGGTACATTCCTTGTTTTGAAAATCCACCAGCAGTGACCTTCCCATGAGCCTCTTTATTTGGAAAGAGCATCATAAACAAATATACCTGGCCATTTACAAAGCTTGTCTTCTTTCACCACACAGCTTGGTATGAACCCTCCACAGTTTTGCCTCTTTAATCATTTTATTACTATGTTAAAAAGTGAAAATGAGTGTGCTTGCAATTCTATTTCGCATAATTAAGGTGTATCTGATTGATGAATTGGTCTTCCAGATAGTGATTGATTAAAATGAGAATATAAAAAGATAATGATGAAAAGAATTATCTAAAAATGTTAATCCTAATAACACACATGCTTTTGTAATAAAATATAATTAAAATAATATATGATAACTATTTAAATATTCACTCTGTAGGGATCCACTATCTCATTTTGTCCTAAGAGTTGTCATTTGCCCTTTGTATCATAGTCCTAGTTACAACAAATAATACATGATCATTCCTGCCATATCCTTCCCATTAAGTAGTTTTACATGTGTAATACTTACATAGTTATATAGATCTAATTCGTGGCTAAATATTGATTCGAATGTTAAACTATATATAAACTAACATTCATTTTCAGTAGAAATTTAGACATTCATTTTCCTCTTATCATATGGCTTCTGGGAGATACCTGTTCTTGTTATTTTTCATATGATACCACGATCTTATTCTTCATCCCAGTAAGAACTAAAAAGTAAGCAGGGAAACAAATTTTTGAACCTTGGGGTGTTCAGAAGATCGACAATTTAAACTTTTGAACAAATAAAATTTCAATGATCATCATTTATCCACGTTCAGGGATCCTTAATTTACTGTACCATCATTTCAAGTATAATTGGTAATTGAAGAAGCCAATAAGCACATAATTTATGAAAAAAAATAAAATTAATGTTTATCATTGAAGAGTTGCGAACAGAACCAACATTCTTCGGTAAACTAATAAAGGAACGAACCTGACAATCAAGTGATCCCTTGATAATTAGGTGTCTAGGATAACATTCCATTAATTTGTCTTGATGATGAACTTGGCATACTCTGGAGGAACAAAAGATGAAGACGAGCATCTCAGAGCAAACCCCATCCAGAAAAACCACCTCTCCTGTATCATGAATAATCATACAGAGAAATACTCTTGTCATCGGATACACTTGCGAGTCGCCCCACACGTACACCTGTTCCACCCGGTGGACGAAAAGCGACGGACCAGACTTGGTCAGAGTGATTGGTCATAGTCTGCACTGATGCCCTCATACTTATATCCCAAAGTCTAACAGTTCGATCACCGGACCCAGTTGCTATAGCTGCACCGTCTGGGCTGGCATCCACACTCAGCACCAAACCCCCATGTCCTGACATTGCCCCAACCAAGCTTTTTCCATGAGCATCATACATGTGCACATGTGTATCATCACAGGCAGTGAATAACACACGAGGATCCACAGGCGAGAACACTAAAGACCTGACTGGCATGTGATGGCCTTCAAGATGGTGTAGAAACTTAGCACGAGCCACGTCGAAGACAGCAATAGTTCCATCCATTGAACTACAAGCTAGGCGTTTACCATCAGGACTCCATGCTACAGAAAGAACAAACTTGCCACCACCGGACTTATCAGGTCTGGAACCTTCTACCCTTGGAACCGCGAGGCTGGCAATGAGCTGCCACGAGGAAGTATCCCATAACTTAACTGAAGCACTTCCACCACCAGCAACAGCCAAAATGGTACCCTGGGTCACAGAAATGTTTGTAGAAGCCCGATTATGTCATTATTGAAGCTTAAAGGTTTTCACAGTCAATCCGTTGATAACAACATAGCTAACATGCTTAAAATGTTTGGAACTTTGAATGGTGAGTAGTAAGGAAAAAATTATCCATTACAGGAACAGACGAGAAAGGAAAATATGCACCACTGGACAGCTTATATACTGCATGGCAGTGTTTTCCAAGCATACATCATTAGCACCCTGTTTTTTAACACATAAAATTACTTTTAAAGGTTTAGACTTAGTATGGGCAACAAAAGTAGTAAAAGTAAAATTCCTATGATAGCCAGAAGGTGGCAGGTGATTGCTCTCAATGTAAGGATATATCTGAGTGGAGAAGGAAACATGTAGTAAAATTAAGATTCCTGTGATAGCTAGAAGGTGGCAGGTGATGACCCTCAATGTAAGGATACATTTGAGTGGAGAAGGAAACAGATAATCTACTAGCTATTTGCTTGGAATTTCCAGTGAACATAATACAATGACAGTAGAAAACACTTATTCATTGAACAACATGAGGAAACACACAAGGCCCAAGATTCTTCATGCAGTTAATGTTTAATGTCACAGCCAAATGACAAGTTCCAAAATTGATCAACTCTTAGTAGTTTGCTTTTGCAGTGATCAAGCTTATGATCATCAGATTATATGTGAATGTGCAGAGGTTAAAAACAAAATAATATGAGGAACTGCAGGACACAGCACTACGTTTCACATAAGTAGAATCTACCAAAATATACAGTAAGATATATCTGCAATTTCAAACTTATCCAAAATTAATATTTGTGGCAGTCAACTTTCATATTCAATGTTTGGATCAGTTAAGTTCTGTAAAATAAGTGTTGGAGTCATTATTCCTAACAAATTGTTGATGAAATTAGTGACACTTAAGTGGTAATAGCATGGTATTACCATATCATTACGTGACACGTGAAGGTAATACCAACTTTTCTTTTACCAAATTACTATTTTTCCTTTCTGTATATTTGCTATGAACCCTACGTACTCTTACCAAAATAGTAAACAGACAAAACGACAAAGTGGTGATTAAAAAGAAACCAGGTTAAAATTAATGATGTAGCAGTGCCACATCATTCCATGTATACATCATTTAACTAAAATATTCATTTTAAGATTCAACACAAAGAATGACACAAATATTGATTTTACATAATTTACGTGATCGGCTCGTCGAAAATGAAAAAGGTTGAATTGCACAAGTTTGTTTACCATGGGTGTATATTACTCTTCCCAAAGTAGTAAATAGATGAAATGAGAAAGTAGTGATTAGAATGAAACCATGTAAGTTAATGTTGTAGCAACCCTGTCATTACCATGTATACATCATTTAGCTCAAATGTTAATTTTAGTGACTCGATACGAAGAATGTCAAAAATATTGCTTTGACAAAATTGAACTGAAAATGAAAGCTCAGTTGCACAAATATTGATTTCGCACAAGTTTGGTTACCCTGGGTGTATATTGGCTCCAAAATTACAAATTTGAAGTTCTATTTAAATTATAAGATAATTAACTGTTCAAACTTTCTAAATTTCTATCATGACCAATGTGCCTAACACCAAGGAACATAAAACATAGCAAGCAACTTTTCTTCATGATCTCAACAACCTTTTGAAGGTAAAATAATTAGCAGAAATAATTAAAAGTGGAACTCCAGATCAATTCCAAAGTTAGAATAAAAAAACAAATATGGAGCATCTCATTTGAGTAGTCTCGACCTAAATGCAAAATAAAATAAACAATTATCGGGCTTCGAATGCATTTTACGCAGCCTCGCGATCAAGATCCCATTATCCTTGACACTTTTCTCAAATCAGTGATGCTACAAATCAAAGAGCAAAAAATGCCCTGGCAACATATGCAGGAGTGCTGGTCACCCACTAGAAAATGGGGATGAACGAACATAGCAAACCTAGGGTTTGCAACATAGAGCCACAATTAAGAAAGAAATGTCTCACCTTTGGATCGAACTGCATGCCCCATATCTCGGATGGAGGCGCCTCCAGCGTCGCGATGGAGCTGTTCGAATCGACGTCGAAGACGCGGATGTGGCTGTCGAGGGAAGCAGATGCGGCGACGACGCCAGAAGGGTGCGCCGCGAGGGAGATCACGCCGAGGGCGTGACCCTTGAAAGGCGGCGCAGCGGGAGCGAGCTCATCGGGTCGCCAGAGCCGCACGGTCTCGTCGACGGAACCTGTCAAGAGGAGCGCCGGCCGCTCATTCGTCGCCGGCACCCATGCCGCCGCCCATACGGAATCGTCGTGGGCGTTCTCGACCGATTTCAATCCCGCAAGCTTCATCTCGAGGGAAACCAAAACGATGATGGAATGAATAAAAATGAGATCTTTTTAAACCCTCCCAGGAGCGTTTTATAAGCTTCCTGTCAAACCCTTGCGTGAGCATGTCAAATTCGAGTTGACTTAAAAAATTAATTACAGCTTTTAAGTTTTTTTACAAAAATTGTATGAGTTATATTTTGAATACTTTTAATATATATAATTACTTAATTAATGTAATAATAGAATGTCCTAAAACAACTGATCCTTTTTCAAAAAAATATTTTTTTTTATTTCTTAATAATTCTTTTCTGAAAAATGAATTCCCTTATTTGATAAGTAATTTGGTGAGCTTCTCACCAATTAAATTAGTAAAAAGTGGGTACTTAAAAATAAATAGAAGAATCAGTTTATTTGTTAAATTGTTTTTTCAATAGTTATTTGTCCGTCCACTCTTCTTATTTTATTATTTTTTTGTAAAGTGCATCCCTTCAACGAGCATTAAAAATATCGTGATAAGATTTTTTTCTCTTCCCGTTATTTTTCAAAGTTTTTTTTGTCCATGAGAGAAATTCCCTTCATTTTCATAATCCAGTAAACGTTCCCTTTGGGGGGAGGACATGCTTAAAAAATAAAGAGTTATATTCTTGAACATATAATAATAATTTTTTTGGAAAATATTCTTATTTGTATTAAATTAGTATTTCAAAATGAATAAAATTAATAACATTAATATAAGAGCACTGTACGCTTTATAAAATATTAATTAATATAAATTTATCTTTTCAGAAATATATAAAAATAATTGCTTAACTTTTAGTTATTAATAATCCTTACCATTTTAGTGCGTAAATATTAATAACTTTAATTGATATAAATTATTAATAACATTTACCTTTTCTTCTAAAATATTGACTAATAATTGGCTTTCTATTCTTAGTTATTGCAACTCATTGAAATAAAATATTAATAAAGATATTACTGTTATGTTCATGCAAATTGTTATTATGCATTTAAAATTAAGCATTAATAATCCATTTATTATTAACCTGTAACTTTAAATACGAATAGCATTAATCTCTGCTTATTTATACTCAGCATTAATGCGCAGCATTAACTGTGGGACGTTACTTCATTTGTTGTAAAACATTTCTTTACAAGCTCTACACATGGTGTAAAATATTCGCAAAAGTTTATATTTCTTTTTTTTTAAGTTTATATTTCTTGCTGAACAATTGTTGAATAGTGATGCTGAAACATGGACAAAAAATTTTAGGATTATTTTCATTTTTCTTTCCTAAGCAGAAGTAAAAGTCGACCAATTTTATCCAAAATTTAATTTTCTATTTTTTATATTATTTTAATTTATTAAATTATTATTTTATCATCGCAAAAAAAAATTACCTCCTTGCTTTCACTCTCTGCTCTTCGCTAGTGAGACTCTCTCTCTCTCCCTCTCCTCTCTGTCTCTCTCCTCCTCTCTCCTCTCACTCTCCTAAACTCTCTCTCCTCGCTTGCGCGCTCAAACGAGATCGCCGGATCTCTCTCTCTCTCTCTCTCTCTCTCTCTCCACGTATATATAACAACAAAACAAGGTCTTCTATATTGTGTGCAGGCGGAGGCGATGGGTTCTAATACGTCAGCAACGTCCATGACGATGCCGTGGCTGTATTGAAGGACAACCGAACGAAGCGGCAGAGGACGGCGTCACAAGCGCAGCTGTTCCCGATGTCGATCTCACCAGCGGACTTAGAAGACATGTCGACGGCCACGTCGGTTGAGGAGGTATCCGGAAGCGTCATTGAGGAAGAGGACATGGCGAATTGCCTTGTACTTCTAGCACAGTGGAGTGCCTTCGAAGACGGTGAACGACAAGCTTTCCATGCAGAGCTCACTAGCAAGCTCGCCCAACGGCGAGCTCGCCATGAAGATCTCGCCATGGAGAGCTCGTTGGCGAGCTCGTGCAGCTATCCACAATGGCAAGCTCGCCGATCAATGGCGAGCTCTGCATGAGCTCAGAAGTGAGAGCTCTGTAGCAAGCTCTGCGCGAGCTTGCTCACGGCGAGCTCTCCCGCCTGAGCTCGCGCATGGCGAGGTCACTCATGGCTAAAATAGAACCACTGGACTAATTCATAAATTGACCGAAATGCAAAATTTAAATCAAAATATCAATTATCAACATTCCAGGTTACAAGATCAGAGGAGAAATGCATTGCTGCAACCAAAGAGCAGATGATTTGTTTCGAGCTATCCCAGTTATAACAGGTAGCACACACAAATATAAGGATCATGTTGACATCGTTGAGAAGCAAAAGCTATTTTCTATCAAGAGCTGCAAACTATCTTTTCAATCAACCTTTCTACAGGAGAATAAAAGTTTACAAGCAAAACTTTCGGGCTTCTGAATAATATCTTCACATGCAAAGTTTAAGAAAGCACAAAATCTTAGCACGCTTAGGCTAACAGTGAGCGAGACACCTTTGGATTTGAAATTAAATAAGAAGATAGTAATGGCAATAAGAAATGAGACTTAGCAACACGAGCAGCAAGACTAACAGTGGGACAACTTTGGTACGAAATTACAATGAGAAAAAGATGGTAATCGCAATAAGAAATGAGGAGACCAAAATAGAGATATACTATCAAAATAAGAAAGATATAGGCTGGCCAATTGAACCCTAAAATGAAAAGAATCCAAAATCAAAATTTGCCCCTACACCCTCCTCTGTATGGCTATTGATCTTCAGCATACACTAAAGAGAGGGGTTTCAGATTCTTCTCATACAAACAGAACTGAGACTAATATCCAGAAGCCTCCTAGATATCAGGGTTAACACCAAAAAAGATACTAACAAGGATCTCTTAAAATAATCAAGGATGTTAGACCAAAATACAATCTGATGGCTCATCTCTAATTTAAAGCTTAAGTTAGTCAGAAGCCTTGTCTAGATCCCCAAAGATGAAATTTTAAAGAAAACCTTATCCCTAGCGCGAACACTTGAAAAAACTTTGAGATCAGAGTATGCATTTCACCTTTCGCACCCTAACTCACCAATTTACCAGGAGAAGAAAAAGAAACCAAATCATTCTTTGCTCTGCGTCCTTGAAACTTGCTAATAGAGTAGTGTCTCTCTTCAAATCATTCCTACCAAATAAGATTCAAAGCAACAATTCTAACCTTTCACTTATCTTGCATTCAATAATACTATCCTACAGATTTGAGATTTTTTTGCTCCTCTGTTTATCCGCAATTGGGCGTTATTAATCAATGGCAAGTTTATGCCTATACCAATTAACATATATCACATTGCACCAAAAAAATTAACATATATCACAGTGGTACTACCATGAAAGAACTATCTTGCAGGAATATCAAATTACCAAACAAAATTGCTGGCCTAATCTCATTACTCTCCTGACTCTTTTAGTGTCAAATTAAACTCAATGTGAAACTTTAACACCAACAATGCAGACTACTGACATAATGGCAAACGACTGCCTCATCAGTCTGTTCATGTATATTCTTCATTCTATTAAATAATCATGACAACAAGAAACACCCTGAACATAAACATGAAAGCGTCAATGACATAGCAAAAGCAAAGCGTAAGCAAATGCACAAATAAACTTATGCCAAAATCAAATCTTTCACCAAAAGTAACCAAAATCAAGCAGCAAAACTGGCTGTTCCTGTCACGATAATTAACAAAATAGCAACATTATGACAAAATTCCTAAATTGGGAAAATATGTAAGAAAGGAGCAATCTTGTTTAACCATTACTACTTTAAACAACAACAAAAAAGAGTCTTTCCTGCCAAATTCACCTCAATCGCCACCGGCCTTCTGGTAGACGTAGGTTAGGCCGCACTTGCCGCAGTAGTGACGGTCGAAGTGGTTGGCCATGAAGGTGCCGGCGCCGCACTCGGCGTTGGGACACTCCTTCCGGAGGCGGGTGACCTTGCCGGAGTCGTCAACCTTGTAAAACTGGAGGACGGTGAGCTTGACCTTCTTCTTCTTGTGCTTGATCTTCTTGGGCTTGGTGAAGACCTTCTTCTTGCGCTTCTTGGCGCCCCCACGAAGGCGAAGGACGAGGTGGAGGGTGGACTCCTTCTGGATGTTATAGTCGGCGAGGGTGCGGCCATCCTCGAGCTGCTTTCCGGCGAAGATGAGCCGCTGCTGGTCCGGCGGGATACCTTCCTTGTCCTGGATCTTGGCCTTCACGTTGTCGATGGTGTCCGACGACTCAACCTCAAGGGTGATCGTCTTCCCCGTCAGCGTCTTCACAAAGATCTGCATCTTGGCGGACGGAGATCGGTCCGACGGCGCCGGACCGATTCAACTGCGGTTTCTAGGGTTTACGACGGCGGCGGAAATTAGGGTTTGCTTTCGGATGAGAGGCGTTACGTATAAAACGCACGTCCCGCGGGGAGCAGTTTATTCATGCTCTTTGATGAATAAATCTCGATCGTTCATTATTAGGCCGTACCTAATTTACGAATTCATGGGCCTTTGATTGGTCCAAGTCCAAATGATGTGAGAGGCCTCCAAAATTAGCATTGATCAAAACATAATGTTGGCTCCTGACCATTGAGATTTAAATTTATGGTTGAGATTTTTTGGGTTGCATGACAACCTATTGAAAAGATGCACCACCTTTTAAATCCTTTGTAATATATTTTTTAGAGATTAATGAAGGTGCATAGATGCATGATTTGGATCATTAATTTAAAAATCAATATATTTATATCATATCCAATTAAAATTCTGATCCATTAATTAAATAAGATTTGAACTATTTATTTAAAAATTAATAATTCAGATCATGCATCGTAATGAGTGCATAGTAAATTATTATGCACTCTTATTTTTTTCTATTTTTTTATTATCTTACGCATTGATTTATTTTCAACCATTGAGATTTAGTTTTATATATATATATATATATATATATATATTATTTGTGTACTTAATTTATAAAATACTCAGTTGCTTTTATTTTAAAAAATAGATTAGGAATTATTACCCCCTTTCGCTAGATGTGATTTTTATTTATGACACTTAAAAACGATATGTTCACCCTCCTTAAATATACATTCTACATCACTTTCTATGTTCATCTATAACATTTGTCTTCAACGGTACAAGGGATTGAAAAAATTATTTATCAAATACAAAATTCAAAAACAGTAGATGGAAGGAAGACATAAGGTAGAAAATCCGGAAAAGTTTAAACAATATAAATATATTAAGACTTAATTAAAGGTGTGAGAAAAAATATTAAAAATCTGGTATATATGAGAATTCTAAAATTTGATTATTTTCTATGTATTTTTTTCAATTATTTTTTATCGCTTTTTAAGTTGACTGCATAATATTTTGTCACCAAAAGCCGACCATAAAACCCACACTTTGACCCATACACACGACACATATGACCAAACCAACCAAAGCGGTGCCATCTACCCCTTCTAACAACCCCCGGCGGCGACCTACATACGGATACACTCATAGAACCCGCACGCGGGTAGCGGAACATCCACCGTCCACAAAAGATTCCAAGGCGCAAACGTTCACGCATCTTTCCTCACACGTGACTCTCAAATATGCGGACGGGTCGCACGCAAAGAGAGGCACAATATTTAAATATTAAGCAGAAGGTTTGGTGAGAGGAGAGCAATTGACGCGAGTGACGGCGGATTCAAACAACAATATTTAAATACTTTTTAAATGTCTTTTTTTTTACTTTAAATTGTAATATGATTAATACTTCTTAAATAAAAATATTGAAATACAATTTTCTCTAGTTTCCGAGATCAATTTTTTTGAGTTAAATTCAATTAGTAAGCGACTAGATTCAAATATGATGCATGTCAATATTTAAACCCGTTAATATTAAAGTAATCCACAAATTAAAAATAGCTATTTAATTTAATAACATAATTGCTTTAATGAAATTATGTTTTATTAGTTCGAATTTATTTTAAAATTATCATTTTCTTCGAGAAATCTAGTAATGATTAATATAATAAAAAAATTATTGCACCCCCTTTCATTGGATTCTAATATTTACATTAAAAAGCATAAATAGTATTTTTTTATAGCACCCAAAAAAATATATAAATTGGTGACATCGTTACACACGAGAATATAAAAAGGGGCGCAATCTCATCCGTCCCACGGCGCCAACGATCCAAAGCGGTTGGAATTGGAATTGGAATTGGAATTGGAATTAGCGAATGGCCCGCAAGAAGATTCGAGAGTACGACTCCAAGCGGCTGCTGAAGCAGCATCTCAAACGCCTCGCCGGCATCGATCTCCAGATTTGCTCCGCTCAGGTCGATCCATCACTCCTCTTATTTCTTCTTCTCGATCGATCGATCGATCCCTTTGTTTCCAGTTTCCATTCCTATCGATCAAGATGAAAGATTTGACTGCTGTGTAGAGTGTCTCTGGTGTTCGAGAGTGGTGGTAGATAACGAATTCTTGGTGTAATTTTTATGTTTGATTGCATATTATAATTTTTAATATGATTGAGATGAAGCTGTGGGATTCATGGCGTTCTGGGGGCGAATAGATTGCATCAGTGACGGATTTTTGCAGTATCGGCATTTGGTCGCGAGTTTTAGATACACGAATTTTATGTTCAAATGTTCTTGTTCTTTCTAAATTGCCAGAAGGTTGAGGAATTTGTGGTGTTCTGGATTGAATAAATGGGGATATGTTGGTTAAATCATTATTAGGTTAGTCAAGCTACGGACTTCACGGAGTTAGTGAACAACGAGCCATGGCTGTCGTCCATGAAGCTGGTCGTGAAGCCCGACATGCTCTTTGGCAAGCGTGGAAAGAGTGGCCTCGTCGCCCTAAAGCTCGATCTCGCCGAAGTTGCCCAGTTCGTCAAGGAACGCCTTGGAGTTGAGGTGCTGCATCAAAATTGTTATTTAGTTGGTTAATCGATTTTATTTTATTTTCTGTTCCCAGTGCTTTGAATTGTTTATCTGATGCTGTGAATAAATTTGACCTTGTGAGAAAAGGTTGAGATGGGTGGGTGCAAGGCTCCTATTACCACCTTCATTGTTGAGCCCTTTGTGCCTCACGACCAAGAGTACTATCTTTCCATTGTCTCTGAGAGGCTTGGATGCACAATCAGCTTCTCAGAGTGTGGAGGCATTGAGATTGAGGAGAATTGGGACAAAGTCAAGAGTGTTTTCCTTCCAACTGAGAAGCCTATGACACCCGAGGCTTGTGCTCCATTGATCGCAACTCTCCCCCTGGAGGTTAGGCATCATTGATTCTAGTAAATAATTAGCATTTGTTACATGGTGGTTGATATTATTAATAAGCTAAACACACATGATTCGACTTGGGCTAGCACTCAACTGAACACTTATATCAGTAATCTACAATATATGCATTAATTTTGATGTCTAATTTGTTCATCTTATAGTTTCCGTAAATCCCATTTGGTTTATCCATTTTCAGGTCCGAGGAAAAATAGGGGATTTCATACAAGGGGTCTTTGCTGTATTCCAGGGTATGCATTCTCAGAGATGGTTTTCATGTCACTTTTTTAGTTCAAATGTCTAGATCCTTGGATACTTTAGACCAGCTCTTTTTTGTTTTAAATTAGGTATCTGGTTATGTCATGAACTTGATCTAATGCACAATTGCAGATCTGGACTTCACTTTCCTTGAAATGAACCCATTTACATTGGTAAATGGGGAACCATACCCGTTGGACATGCGAGGAGAGCTGGATGATACGGCTGCTTTTAAGAACTTTAAGAAGTATGTCTTAGCTTTTATACTTGTGAAGTTTACTTCTAATGAGTTGTTCATTTCTTGCCAGATCGGGTATAAAAGTTTGATTTATGTTGCAGGTGGGGAGAAATAGAGTTCCCACTTCCATTTGGCAGAGTACTCAGCCCTACTGAAACCTTTATTCATGAACTTGATGAAAAGGTAACAACATATGCCTAAGAGCATTATTTTTGTTTTTTTAATAATAAGTTGAAATGTTCTTGCACAACTTTCGGCAAATTCAAAATTTTCAATAATGTTATTGGGTAATTGAATGTGCTGTGCTTTAACTTCTTAGTCAATAGTTAATTTCATGCAGAATAAATAAGAAACTAGTTATGATAGGATTCTCTTAGTATGCTACTTAATTTGCCCCTTAGATGTCTCAATTGAATAGATTCTGAAACTCATCTTGAAATTTGTAGCATGCCTATCTCTCATGAATCTTCATAAATATTAAGTGTGTGATTTTCTTGTTCTTGATTATTCTTTTAAAAATGTCAAAACCATAGTCTTGGTTTTTACCCTTGCTGGTATGGGAAAGTTACTGCATTGTTGTTGCTTATAACCACTTCCTATTTGACTTAGATATTTGGTGCTTGACGATCAAAAGTTTGCTGTGGTGCTGAGTCTAACCCTCAGTGTTCTGACTTAATGTTGTATAGTCGATGATCTCTGTCTTACGGATTATTTTAATGATCATAGGCATATAATTTTTTGGAAATCATGGTAGCTTTGATTCACTGGATTATCAGGGCATACAAATGTAGTTATTATTGCTATGTCTCAATTCTGATAACATAGTAGCCAAAGGTACACTGTTGTTTGCTAGTCCGAGGAAATTCAAAAGAAGGGTTTCTCTAAGATCTATTTGCTTTGGAGGAAGATATGTTGTTGATTTTTTAAGCTTCATTTTCTTTTCTTTGGTTCTTATTGTTTGTTTTTTCTGTTGTTTCTTTAGTAGTTTATGGGGTGTCGTAGATCTTGACATGTATTGTTACAACTGGAATGATCTAAATATGAACCATTCGACGTTTTGAACATTGTCCTGATTTACAAAAAAAAGACTTGTTTTTTTTGCAATTGCTATTACAATTATGATCATAATGTAACTTGGTTATGACAGACAAGTGCATCCTTGAAGTTCACTGTTCTAAATCCCAAAGGACGCATATGGACCATGGTGGCTGGTGGTGGTGCTAGCGTCATATATGCTGACACGGTATGTTTCCTTTCTCTTCAGGTTCACATTTAAAGTTAATGCACACAGTTATTACTGAGATGTACGAAGTCTGGGATAATCATATCTAGAGGTTCTTCTTGTTTACTTGGCTTTCGATTGTTAGGTCGGGGATCTGGGTTATGCATCAGAGCTTGGGAATTATGCAGAGTATAGTGGTGCGCCAAATGAAGATGAAGTCCTGCAGTATGCAAGAGTTGTTCTTGATGTGCGTATTTATTAATCATTTAAACTTCCTGATCAAACTTGTGATGCAACATCTGTCCACAAACTAATGTTGTTTTTTGCATTTTTAGTGTGCGACTGCAGATCCTGATGGCCGTAAGAGAGCCCTTCTAATAGGTGGCGGTATTGCTAACTTCACTGATGTTGCTGCAACATTCAATGGCATCATCAGGGCCCTGAGAGAGAAGGTTGGCCAATCAGTTAGCTTACAATATCATTTCATTCGCATTATTAGTTGGTCATCATCATATTTTTGGTCCTTATCTGCAGGAATCAAAGCTAAAAGCTGCTAGGATGCACTTATACGTTAGACGAGGTGGTCCGAACTATCAAACTGGTCTTGCAAAAATGAGAGCTCTAGGTCAAGAATTAGGTGTTCCTCTTGAGGTAATATCTTCTTAATGTTATTCCTGAATAGATCACACTGCACGTGAACTTTTCTTTGTCAGTGTTGTACCACAAGTTTCAGATTATTAAAAATCAAATGCTAATTGAATTTAGATGGATCATTTTCTTCTCACAAGGAAAAGAGTATGTAGTTTTTAACTAGAAGCACACCTGATATACTTGTTACTTGCAGGTGTATGGTCCAGAGGCTACAATGACAGGAATATGCAAACAGGCTATAGATTGCATCATGTCTGCAGCCTAACTTCTGTGTTCTTCTGCTTCTACTCCCTCCTGTGTTTTCGTTGAGTGAGATCAGATCTTACTGTTGATTTATGGGTCCATGAAAACCATTAGAATACATCTTTTACTGAGAATGTAATAAATGCTAATGCAAATCATTTTTGTGCTAATGCAAAATAATGTCGTCGTCAAACTCTTTTTGAAACTTTTACTAGGGTCACTTGTATACAAGCACCCTGCAATTAGTTTTGGTCACATTTTATGTTTCTTTAAATTTCTTTTTTTTAATCATTTTGAGCTAATATTTTTAACTTTGCTATTTTTCATATTTCATTTTCTGAAAAAGAATTTTCAATTGTTCATGAGATAAGTGGCGTAAACTATTTGTAAGCTTCTCTGATATCCCAAATCAGTTCTTTTCTTTAAATTAGTTTTGGTCACATTTTATGTTTCTTTAAATTTCTTTTTTTAATCATTTTGAGCTAATATTTTCAATTGTTCATGAGATAAGTGGTGTAAACTATTTGTAAGCTTCTCTGATACCCCAAATCAGTTCTTTTCTATCTAATTATTTGACATTTTAGTTTTCACATAGCATAAGTTACTGTTAATTCTCACTGTTCAAATACTGTTTTTCTTCTGTTTAAGATGTTGAAACAAACAGTGCACTGATGAAAATTTCGATGTCACTTCACCTACACATGAATCTACAAAATCATTAACAAGCAATGACTTGTTAGTGAGTTGTTAAGTTGGGTCCTTATGATGCTATCTGTAAGATAACCTAAAATTCCTGCTGAATTCTCAGTATTTAAATACTGCTTTCCTTCTTGAATATATTGAAGCTACGCAGTGAAGAAAATTTCCGATGTTGCTTCACCTACACCTACTACTCATTCTAATGGGACCTTCACTTGAATCTGCAAAATGATTAGCAAGTAATGACTAGTTAAGTTGGATCCTTAAGATGCTGGCATTTACATCTTAATATCCAGCATCTTTAATGTAGCTGGGAAAGTTCAACATGTTGGTTGGTAACTTCTTCCTCCAAAAGAAATGTTTGGTTGCACGAGGGTGGAGTAATTGATGTTTGCTTGATGTGATTAGAAATTTCATGATCAAGGCTTGGAGTTCTGTTATGTAACTTTGAGATGGAAAGTTTAATAGCATTGGAGGAGTATCACGCTGATGGTTAACATTTTTTTAGCCAAATCTGATTTTATCTATGTTTCTCCTTGGTAGTGTTTGGATGGTAGAATTTGATTTCTAATGCGAGCTCTTGATGAGTACTTGTATTGATAAATTAGTTTTAATAGTGTTTCAATGAATTAAAATAGAAATTAAAAAAATGATTTGATAAATAAGTTTTAACAGGTGTTTGGTGTTTGGATAAAATGTGAGAATAAAAAAATAAAGTATATTTTCTAATAAAAATAAATACATCATATTAAATAAAATATCATAATAAATGTTTATTTTCATAATAAAATTTAGCATTATATATATTTATTGCTTTAATTAAATTATAAAAAAATACTTAGATTAGTTTATGCGTAATCATTATAGTGAGGCAAAATAATTGATGTATAATGTTAAACTTAAACTAAATATAATTTATGAAGATATCAAATAAAAACAAAATCAATTTCAGATAAAACAATTTAAGAAGATAAAAGTAGTGAGTTAGTTACTAATTTAATATTTATATTATTCAATTAGCTGAAAATTAGAATTAAAATATAATTATATTATTTAAATTTATGAAGGGGAGGAGAGGGGACATCACATAAAAAACAAAAAAAAAAATAGGGCAAGATCGTCCGAGCAAGAATGTCAGAACCCTAAATCACGTGACCTCTAAATTCTAGCCATTAGGTTCTCGTGTCAGTTCTAACAAATGTCATGTTGTTTGTCCGAACTGATGAGAATCAACGGAAATTAGATCAAAATTTTAGGTCAGATTCTGCTCCCAAATGGAGCCCATGGTTTTTCAAGATGGAATACTACCAAATCATTATCCATTGGCCAAGGCCTTAGGCTAGGTTTAAGAAGTCAAAAATGTGGAGAAAAGTTGAAATATTTTGCTTCAAAGGTCTTTTTGACGCAAGAGCCTCAACTTGCTTCCAACAAAGTAGATAAAATTAGCTTTCATCTATAGAACTTGTGGATCAAAGCACTATAAAAATTTTTGTGACCAAACATCACGGTGGAGAAAAGCAATGTTATTAAAACCGAATAGGATCGGCCGGTTCAACCGGTTCATCCGCGAACTGGCCTGTGATCCGGTCCGATTTTACTATAAAAGCGGCCTAGCTTCGAACCGGCCAAAAACCGGATCGAACCGAAAAACCGGTGAACCGACGAACCGGTTTAAAAAATCGATTCAAATACAAATTTGGGAAAAAAACTAAATTGAAAATGAAAATCAGTTACAAAAAAGTAAGAAAATTTGTATAAAAGGAAAGTAACTGAAACTAATTAAAAAGATAAAATTGGAAATAAGATAAATGTGGAAGGATAATAAATATGGAGAAAAATGGAAATTAAACAAAAGGAAAGGTGTAATAAATGAAAGTTAAATAAGATAATAGGAAAGTTAATAATAATTTAAATTATAATAAGTAATATGGCCTATTTGTATAATAATAATAATATCAATAATCATTATTTTCAAATAAGTACTAAAGTTTATAAAAGGAAAATACTGGTAAATCAAAATTGGAAATGTGAAATAAATGAGTGGAGAGTATATAATGAAAAACATATAGAAATAAAAAAAGAAAGAAGTGGGAATACAATAATTTTAAGTAAATAAAATTAAAAGTAAAGTAAATTAATATGAATCAATACTATAATATAATAATGAATAGTTAATAATAATAATAACCTATCAATCACCATTATTTTGAATAAGCAATAATATTCTAAACATACAATAAATAGTATTTTATATTATATCTAATTATTAGTAGGTATTATTATATTTTTATAACTTATATAATACTAGTAGTACTCTATATATATTATAACTTATCAAAATAATATTATTTTAATAAAATTCGGTTCAATCCTGTTGAATCCGATTGAACTGATCCAACCGCGATTCAATTGGATTCGATTTTCGATCCGGTTATGAAAACATTGAAAAAAAGTAAGTTGTGCTTTTAAACAAAGCGATCCTCCCACGGCACTCCCAAAAGCAATCTTAGGGGTCAAGCTTTATATCAAAACTTGCTTTAAATAAATATTATTTTGATGAGCTTTCAAGTGCAGTAACATTTTGGTGATGTGCAGAAAAGCACACAATAAGCTTTTAGATGCAGATAATTTTTACAGAAAGCAAAAAAAAAATATCATACACAAGAACAAGATTGTGTTTGGAGGATTTTTTTTTCAAAAAAGCAACCTTATTTGAGGCATTCATGTGAGACATAAAAAGATGATGTTGCTTTCAAGAAAATCAATAAAATAATTATTTTTTATTGAAACTTTAGGTGAAAACAATTAATTTTTTTTGTATTAAACACTTAAAAAGGTAAGTTATGCTTTTTAAAAAAGCCCTATAAAAAAACTCTCCCAAATGTATTCCAAGAGAAAGTAAGTCCCACGTCTTTTATAGCAACGTCAAACGCATCCTTAGTTTGAAGTTCCTTTTGTCTAGATGTATAGCTGTAAACTCAAATGCCCATAAGTTAACAAACTTATATATTCATTAGGTTGTGACTAATGTTGTAAAATCTGGACCGGTCATCGATCCGAATAGCTCTTCGGACGAGGTCGGACCGGTCGAATCGGTTGAACCGAATGGTCGAACCGTTTGATAATAAATATATTTAAATAATATAAAGAATTAAAATTAACAATTCAAAATATATGATGTTACATACATTACAACACATACAATTTTTCTATCCCAATTCATAAGTTCACATCACAATATTAAATTTATATCAAAACTAAATATAAGTTCTAAAATCTAATATACAATTTTATAAGATAATTGTCAAAAAAATTTCACAAATTCACAAAACATAAAGTTTGCAACAAAATCTAATATAAGTTATAATAGCATAGCAACATAAGATAATTGCACAAAAAAACTTAAATAAAATTAAATACAAAACGAAACCTAAGAAAATAATAACATAATGAATTTCGTCCCGGACGAACGCGCGCGTTTAGGTTGTCGACGAGGCTACGCGTGCGGCCTGCGCGTCGTCGAGGTAAGTAAAGGGAAGAGTCAGAAGATTGAAGAGGAAGAGTAGATTCCGGCAAGATCACTAACCGGTGGTCTTGGAGTGCTCCGATCAATGTCAACCAGTCGCCACCATCGGTGCTTCCTAGAGTTGTGTCGTCAATGTCGTGAAAGAGGGGAAGACACAAGTAAGGGCTGCTAGTGCATCCGGTTATTTTTTGAGTGAAAAAATTGATTTTCTGGTCTAAGTTTGAACACTTTCTTTTTTCATCCGGCTCAAAGGAAACCGCCGGTTCGCCGGTCGAACCTGGTTTTTGACCAAGTTTGACCGGTTTAATAGCATGTCCGGCTTCATATTATAACGTCACACCCAATGTTGTAAACCCTGGATACCGGTCCGACTGGCTGGTTCGGTCCGGGTTTTACAACATTGGGTGTGACGTTATATCCTCCTAAATTCTTTTAACTCTCTCACAATGATACGTATAATAATTATATTAATTGTTTAGAGTATTTTAAATACGTAAGTATTAATAGAATTGAATTAGAAGGATATAGTACTTTGACTGATTGCTCATCTAATGCCCGGTGGATTTTTGGTGGATATGCATAGGGACACTCTTGGAGGCATCCTATAATAATTTTAAAGCTCGAATCCTGTTAACTGGTTATTACTTCTGTCTGCTCACATGACCTGAAGATGAGACCTTTCTTTGCAGTCCCCAATTGTAGAGCTCAGAACTCATCAATTCATTGGTCACACAATTATGAGGCTGCATCTTTTGGTGGTTGGCAACACCACCAGGAAACTTAAATTGCATGCATCAATGCCTCCCTATTCAACGTCCCTCCTTCCATTACTGCTTCTTTAAGAACTCCCTCTCTGATGTTATAGTACACTCTTCCTACTCCCCCCTTCGCAGGCAGGTAGCTGTGGATGTAGTAATGAACCAACCTTAAAAGCTGCTTGATGCACTCCTCCCCCTCGACCACAACACGTCAGGTCACGAGTCAAATGGCATCCAGATGCAGCCTGCCACTTCACTGTCGCAGCTCCATTAGATTGTGAGAAGAACCTTGCAGGAGGGTCACATGGCAAGAAGTACTCCATGGCAGCACAAAAGATGCTCTTTAATGCCCCCAAACTGGTTTGAAGCAGCCGTTGGGGTCTTCATAGAGGGACCAGGGCACCAACACTGTATCCTCCTGCTATAAATTCGGATGCACGTCTGTGCCCTGCAGCAGCAACATCCCATGCAAAGCTGAAACCGTGTACCAGTGAGAGATAGAGAGAGTGCTCGTCATGGAAAGGTCTATGAAGCTGTTCCTGTTCATTGCCTTCTTCCTGGCAACCTTTGTGGTGTGCCCTGAAGGAAGAATCCTCCAGGACAAGCCCCAAGCTTATCAGCCTCAGAACTTCGTCGGGGGATACTTCCTCGGCCCCGGCGGTGTCGGCGGTGCCGCCGCTGGAAGTATGCCTCTGGGTCCGCAGTTCGGATTCGGGACGCCACTGATTGGTTCCTTCCCCAACATTGGAGGCATGGGTGGGGGTATCATTGGCGGGCCTCATGCTGCAGAACCATGAACCAAGTGATGGATGCTGCAGGATCTGTCTCTTTATCTAGAACTAGAAGATAGTTAATTAAGTTTGGTGTTTAAGGATTTATATGTTTAGTTTGACTTGTATGATAGTTGTCAGTGTGTGTATGTGCTGTCTTTATTATATGTTCTACTACCTACCTCTTTGTTTATCTTGTGCTACATACCACTGGCAATATGACCGTAGCATCTTGATCATGGTGGGCATGCTCTCACTTAGTTGGGTCTCCAGCTTTGCCTTATATCTACTTCAAATCCATCTTTTGGGTTATGCTTTGCCATTAACAGTATCCACTCTTCTGTTTTGTTTTAGATTTTTTTTCCCTCTGAAAAATCTAATGCATTATGTGATCTTTACTTTTTAGTTCTTACTCTCTCCTGTCAACTTTGCACATGTAATAATTCTTTGTTCTTCGTAGTTTCTGTTTTTTTATGAATAAATACTGAGAGGTGATCTTCCATGGTAAAAAATAAATAATGAGAAGTGATCGTGCGATCAAAAGTTTCTAATGCTAGTGTCTGTAAAGTCAGAGTTGAATCACATAGAGAACTTCACATATCGATTTTGAAAGACTACTTAACTTCATTGTTAGTCTTATTTCTTTAATTCATTAGGCATATGTCTCTTTTATAATGTATCAGAAAAATCTAATCCTAATAATTTAAAGATGAAGAACCTTAGAGTATGTCCAAAGTGATGTCCTAAAACATGGTACATGATGTTGTAACAAGGAAGCCTTTAGGTCTGACTTTGAAACCTTGAAAGTAATGAAAACCAAAAGGTAAATGGTCCTCGTGCATGCTTATACTAATCTGAAGTTACATAGTTCCATTGGCTGTCAAAGGAGCTTCTAACACTTGCAGGGAAGGATTGCTTTGCTTTAAGGAAACATCTATAGAAAATTCCAAGTAAATGCTGGTGATAGATCTTTATGTAGACTTTTCTTTTGGGATATCATGCATATTAACTGTGGTCGAATTGTCATTGTATATATGCATTTATACATGTATTAAGCTGAACGGAAAATGTCATCATATCTGCTTGGATCAAGTTTAGAGCCCACTTCGCCGCAAGAAGCTTAAACCAATATATGCCAAGTTTAACATATACATCGGTCCCAGGGGGATCTTATCCATGGTCGTCAAAGAAAATACCAATACTTTGAGTGCTAATATATGATGGGTGAAGACAAGAATTGTTGATATACGTATATACACACATATATAGGCCGATTAATTCAAGTACATACTTGATAATGTAATGTATATTCATTGAACAGCACCTAGTACATAGGTTTACCAAGTATGCATGCACAACCTACTGTGGTTGCTGCTTCAGCCGAATGTTTTCTCGCTGCTGTAGCACAGGTACAGGAACCCATCTTCATCTTTGTTGGACTCATATATGGCATCCATGAGGCTAGCTGTAAAACAAGATGCACAAAATCATGCAACCAGCTGATGAATTGTATCACAAGGCATTATTCATATTAGAGAAATGTGAAAGAAACAGATATCTAACTATACCTGTTTGAGGCAAGGTGTTCTTGACAAATACAAATAGCGCTTTACCAGCAGGGAGATGTAATCTGCTACTTAATACGTGAATGAATTGCCCAACTGACATGTCACGAGGGACAAGAAATCTGGAAGAGGATTAATTGTATGAGAGGCGTTGTGTCAACTACATCATCAAGAGCAATATAAACACAAGATATCATCATAAGATTGTCCAAGTGGAAAATGCTCAATTCTTGGCCGGATAACACACTAGTTATCATATTTTCAACTGGAACCTTCACCCCAAAAGGATAGTCAGAAAATTAATTTCTTGATTGAAATGTGATTCTAACAGGACCAAGGGAGGAAAGCTAGTAAAATACACAGACAAGCTTAAATTCTGGCATAAAGAGTTTCCAAACACCAAAAATGTATCTTTTTTGCACCAAAAAAGTTCTTCCAGAAAAGAACTAGACTCATTCTCAAACTTCAGTCCAAAAATCGACAAAGCTAATGAAAGTTTAACAATCAATAGATAGTCTTTGTGATTGCTAGGAAGAAGTGAGCTCCATAATTATGTTGACAGCTTGTAGTAGGTCTTCGAAACATTTCAAGCATAACTTATAATATTCAAAGGTATTGGTAAGACACCGTGTGAAAGAGACTCGATTAAGTTAACATTTACATGATCAACCCTCTAAAAAAAATACATTCCATGATCAAGGATCACAACGAATGAGATACCTAAGTACTATAACGCAGGTCGATTAGTTATTTCGACATTTAATAGATTCTGTGCAAAGTTGAAGTCAGAGACCCCCAATGCCAAATGCATCCTTTCTTGAAGGTAAACCTACCAGATTCTGAAGTGAATAAGTGATGCTTGCAATACTTTCAGACAATATTGTAATGATAATTTGAAGGGTAAGAAAAAAGGATGACAAGATATGAGTGGATAGATAAATAATAAAGTACGAAATTGCTCTACGTTGAACTTACTTCCTCTTGTCCATTTCAGGAAGGTCGCTCTTCGAAAATCTTTCCGCGATAACCTTACAAAGGAAAGAAAAGCTTCATTAGAACAATAGATACTCCTATACCATGAAAGAAACCCAGTGTCACCATGTGAGTACACATGAAAATGCGATGCTTCGCAATCATTTAGGTCCCTGAAATTCATGAGTTGGTACTTAGTAATAACATATCCCATGGCTGAAAGTTCTTGAATATATAAATTAAGTCTTTAGCTAAGTGGATGATTGAGTTTGAGAGGAATAAGGTTCAGCAATCTCAATTGATTATTCAGATCATCCTAATGAAGGGCCAGTTTGAATTAATTTTTTTTTTTTCAATGTTACAAAGGAGTTCTATGTAGGCGTGAAGTCATTGAAAAAAAAACTAAGATATCAGGAGAATCCCCTTCTACGCAACACAGAAAAAAGTCCTCTTTTACGTAGACAAATTTAGTAGCAGAACTGCCGCATTTATTATTGTCTTAATCGAATGCGGCAAACTCTTAAACATATTTCCTTAGATTTGCCAGAACACCATTACAAGAGAGTAAGAACAGATAGATAGATTACTACCGGGACACGATCGGGATACTTGGCCACAATGTCCCGCGATTCCTGCAGCCGTTCCTCTGCGCACAAAAACACAATTCCACCATCATCGCCATCAAAAGGTTTGGTAAAAAAAACACAAAATTAAGGAGAAGAGATTGAAGTAACCCTAACGAACCGAAAGAGAATTCCTCCTTGAAGTGCTTCATGGCGGACGGCGACCAACCTTAGAGATAAAAAAAGATCAAATTTTTGGATTGAAACTTGAAAGGATTCGAGGAGTCCCGACTCCCTTCCTTCCGGTTCTCTTCCTCCTCTTGCCCCTCTCTCTCTCTCTTTCCTCTCTCCTCGTCTCTGCTCTCTCTCTCTCTCTCTCTCTCTCTCCACTTTCTCTCTCCTCGCGTGGGCCGCTGATTTATAAATTTATTTCTTGGCTTCGCTTCACGCCGTCTACACCGCATTCCTGCACGGCACGGAATTTAAAGTCCACGTTACCATCCATCCACTTGGATTGGGTCCTACGACTCAAGTAGATTGGGCCTTTCTCTAACTTATATGGTCTGGGCTTTTATCGATAGCTAAGAAGGCCCACTTTAATCTTTTTTTTATTTTCTATTTTTCGAGACAGTTATAAAAAATTCTAAAACTATGGCAGCCCAATTGGCCATGATACTGGATCATGAGGTCATAAGTAATTATTTTATAAGTAATAGAATGTTAATACTTTTCTTTTTTATGATAAAAAGATGAGAAAAAGGAATATGTTGTGCACTTATGTGTAGCACATAGTGTAGCGCGCTAAATTAGTATTAAAATATTAAATAAATTTTATTTTTTTATTTTTAAAATAATCTACCTAATATGTTAGTCATTGGATTTCATCCGATCGTTTAAAAATTGAGTCATTATTTTTTATTCAACGGTCGAGATATAAGTAAAAAAAATAATATATTAAATAAAAATTTAATATCGAACTACTCTCTTGCGTAAAAAGATATATTAGAATTAATAAAAAAATAATATTGCAACACACAAATGTGCTACACACTCCCTATCCTCTAAAAAGATAGAGTGATTAATAAGTTAACCAAATTTTGTAATAAAATATGAAATGTACAATAATGATAAATTATATTAATTAATAACTTTAGTATTTTATCATTTTTTATTTATCACTTAATTTAACCATTAAAGTTACTAAATATTTTTTTATTTAATTTATCGATTAAACGGCTAAAAGCTAATTATTATTAGAAGTCGTTCGTAATAATAAATAAATAAACGGAAGAAGGTAAAGCCGAATCTATTTCGTTTATTCAATTTATCGATATTTAAAGTTGTTAATATTTAATTAATTTAATGTTATAATATAAAAAAATAAAATTTAATTAAATATGACGATTTTAAGAATATAATTCGGATTGATTTGAATTTATATATTAATTTAAATCAGCGTTAAATAATCAGAATAAATTTCCAATAATTGTTTTATTGTTTTCATGGGTCTACAAAACATGTTACATACAAGATACGCCATGCCACCGTTGGTTTCAATTTGCAATGCTGTTAAATCTATGGGATCGAATCCAAATTTGCCAAGATGCTTATATTTTTTTTATTTGAAATGCATAAATTATTTAGTACGAAAAAAATATGTTACCCGAAAAAAAAAATCTTAAAATGCCTCGCATGTTGACCGTCAAAAAATGAGTATAAAATGCTGTAATTTGTCGGACGAACTATTCAAATTCAATTAATATTGAACCAGAAAATATTAAACTAAAATTATTAGTAATCTTTATTCTGTTTCATTTTAATTGTATTCTATTATTTTTTTCAAGCTTATATACAGTTTTCTATTTTTTTATTATTAGAAATTAAAAATAACGTAGACCTTCGGTCAGGTTTGATCTTTGTGAATTACATATTTTATTTCGAAAGAAAAAATTCGAGTCCACCATTGACACCCTCCACTAGCTCGAAAATTTTATGATACAAATTTCTTAGACTCCGAAGAAAGAATTAAAAAAAAATGAGTCCCTTATTTCTATTATTTGATAATATAAAAAATTTGATCAGTCGAAAAACATTTTTCTGTTAATAAAAAATAATTTAACTTTTTTAACAAGATAAATTATAAATTATTTTTCTCCCAGAGAATTTACATTTCCGAAACTACTTTTTTCCATATTCAATAATCATTTATCAAACACGTAAAAATAAATTATGGTTTGAGTTATTTCTTTATTTTTTTTTATCAAAACAGATGGAGCCTGGTTTCATATTTCATGAGATGTATAAAATATAATTAATGGATAATTAATTTCAAGACAAAGACCAATGGGATGAGGGGTTGAATTCGAAATCATTATTAATCTAGATTTGATAATGATTAATGCTATTCACCGTTGGTTTTTAAATACCATGGTTTGGGTTGGCATAAAAAAATTGAACTTAATTAGCTCATTGACTCAATGACAACCTCCATTGTTTTCTCTATTTTACAATTGTAATTTCATCGTGCACGATCATCATGCCTCGTTAACTCCTGGACCGTAATGAATAAACTAACCAAAACAACAAAATAAATTATTGGTTGTTATTTTTTGTGTTTTCTTTTTTTAAACATAGTTAAATCATGACAAATTCCCAATAATAATTATTAATTTACTATAATATTCATGATATAATTCAAATGAGATTATAAATATTAATTGTATATTCATGTGTTTAATATCTACTATGATATATGTGTTAAAGTGTGTATTGTAGTTTCAATTTTAATATGCTGAAAATTAGTGAAATTCGATTAACGCATGAAAATATGATTTTTGAAAAGTTTAAAATTTAAAAAATTGAATTTTTAATAATTTTTCTTATACGTTAAAGTGTACTAAATATGATTTTTAATAAATTTTAGAAAGAATTTTAGTTAGGTAAAATGAAGTGATAAAAATGAAAAATTTGTAAAACTATTGATTTTGTTCTTCGAACCAAAATTTAGATTTTGATTTATTTAAAATTTATTTTTATAAATATTTTTTTTGAATTCAAATTGAGGTAGTTTCTTATTTACATGTAATGTCTTAAATAAATGAAAGTCATTTACTTAAATTGTATTACATGTAAATAATATTCAACTTCATGTCTAAAATGACATCATCTCTTAGTCGACTTTAAGTCGGTAACTCTTGTGAATAAAAAGTAAAATTTCACCTATTTTACACCTGCTCACCTACATAACACCTTTCGTGGCCGAAAAGTAGAAAAAAGGCAAGTGAACTATAACTCTTAAGTTTAACATCTACCTAAGAGAAAATTCTAGGATTTTTGCAATAAGGTAAGTAGCTAACTCTTTTTTTATTAATTACTCTACAAATTTCAGTTGAACAAGTTATTCTCTGGTTATGGTTTACCCTCATATTCTATAAATTCCTATTTTTTATGAAACATAACAAACTTAACTTGTTCAAGGGTAGAACACACTCTAGCTGAAATTAATTCTAGAGCTAAAACTTTCTAAAGACTAATTATTACCTTCGACTTCTTCAAAAATTATAAAACTTCTTATGTTATATCACTTGAAGTCTACTTTTCATAAGCTTTGAAATTGAATTATTCTGAATTGTATATTATAAGTTATGAGTAAATAATTAGGATTCACTCTTGCTATTTTTTGAAAGGATTGATTTGAATTATAAATTTTACAATAAATTTACAATAAATATTATTCATATAATGAGTTTAAGATAATTTTATTTCACGCGCTAATGAAAGTCTACTTTCAGTTTCAATTGTTTCGATTGTAAAAAAAATCATGAGACCGAGTTATATGTGATACTATCGACAAATATTATTTTAGCACTTTCGCGTCAACCTAAAAAGTAATATACTATATGTGGAAAACATTATACGCATAATATATAAAAAAATAAGGCATGTTGGTCATATTCATTCCCCGGACCTTAATCATCCACCAATCATTAAATATGTACTTGGATTACTTCATGCGTCGCATGTTCACTGTCCAAAAGATGCCGCCGTAATGGTGCAAAATGCACGATCTTGCATGACGACGACGTAATATTCCTTCAACTCCTATTTCTTTTCTATTAATTGAAAAAAAATAAGAATAATATTTACATTTTCTATATATGTTGTTATTTGTCTTGTCAGTTTTTTTTTAAAATTTAAAAATATAATTATAAATATTTAACTAATTTAATATTCGAACGTGACGAAAATAAATTTTAATTAAATGATATTTTTAAAATTTAAACTCAAAATTAATAATTATTTTTTAAAAATATAATTCTACTAATTAATTATATTAATCATCATTGATTTAACTTTATTTTTATTCTATAATAATAATAAAATTGTAATTATCATTATCATCGGCAGGAATGGCATCCACCCCTACTCGGGGGCGGGGGATATGTTCCTCACCTCGACCTCGCCAATCCGCCCTCAACTCCGCCCCGCCCCGAATCCCCATGGCGGGAGAATTAAATTCCCCGCCCCCGTCCTCGCGGATCTCCGAACCTCTGTGGGGATCTTCATTCCCCAAAATTTAATAGAAAATAAAGAAAATATGCAATAAAATCATAAAAAAATAATATTCATAAAAATATTACATTATACATATATGTATTTAAATATTATAATTTATATTAATGAATAAATACTACTTAAATAGTGTTATATTAATATAATTAATTTTAAAATATTTTAATAAGTATATATATTTGGAGTGTCGGAGTTCTACGGGGCGGGGGCAATGTTCTCCACTCTGATTCCTGAATTAGGGTGCGGCGGGACTATGCCTCCCATCCCCACGTTCACGAAAAAAACTCCTCAAAGTCCGAATCCCGATCGAAAAATTTTCGTAGGAATCTCCGAACTTCGAAAAGTTTTGTCATTAGTGATAAAACGAATTCGAACCGGATTGGACCGCAAGAGTGAATGTGGACCGGAAGTCGGTAACGGTAGTGGTCGAGCGAGTTGGGATCACCGGCTGCAACCGGTGACGCGACCCGGGTTGCTATCCATCACCGACTCAACTCCACCAACAACTCCTTACTCGGATTCGGATCCTGCAGTTCGCAAACTCCGCAAACCGCATTTGTGTATCTATAAATAGAAGGGTCGCATGTAGAGCTTTTTGTATACCGTGGAAAGCTGTTGATTAAAGAAAAAAAATTCTTTTTAGGGTTTTTGCTCTGCTTTTTGTCTGTTTCAAGGTAAAAATTTTATCTGTTGTTGTTTGAAATGTTTCCGAATCGAAATCGATTGGTGTCTTTACATCGTCGCTGTTTTGTGTTATAATTTGAGTGTAGAAGAAGGAGAAGCATTTTCAACTGAATGAAAGATTGGTTTTTTTACTATGTCTTGCTTCTTTTTATTGTCTAATTATGTGTTGTTCGTGGGATTCTGGAGTTCTTAGAGAAGAAAGATTGAATTATGTGAGATGGGAGAATGTTTTGAACTCGATGCATATCTTTTACCTTCTGTTCTAATGGATTTTGGATTGTGTCTGTAGAAGGTAAAAATCGTATTTTTCTTTTCCTGTGTAGAGTATCTACTCTGTGAAGGGACTTGTATCGATAATTGATTTGTAGGATGAAGTTGGGAGATACAGTTGCTCGGTCCATTATTCTATTCTCCTTTTCTTAAGCTGTGTTTTCAAAATATGAATTGAAGCAACTGCTCTGCTTCAAAGATGATGTTTTCTGCATAGATTTTTATACCAGTTCCAAAAAGTTATCCTTTTCAAGTAAGGTTTTTATGTTGTTCAAGCGTGTATGCTTCAAAGATGATGTTTTGTGATTCTTGTTTCATGTATGTTTATTTCTAGTTCGTTTCATCTTCCTATGCATCTCCTTTGTTAGTGCAGATGCATACATGTTTGGTGGATCTCTACCTGCCTGAATTAGTAATTGCCATTGTTGGACTTGCAGACTTGAGCTCTAATATGTAACTGATGATTTGCAGCTAAAACTTATCCTTTATCTCTAGGCAATTTGCCATTGTAATGTATCTGTAGTCTTTCTTGTGGTATATTTGATCTGATTGTTTACTCTTCTTTTGTTTCGTGCTTTAAGGTATAAAAAAGAATGGATGATACTTTCCTTTTCACCTCCGAGTCCGTGAATGAGGGCCACCCTGACAAGCTTTGTGACCAGATATCTGATGCAGTGCTTGATGCCTGCCTTGAGCAGGATCCAGACAGCAAGGTTGCCTGTGAGACTTGCACCAAGACGAACTTGGTCATGGTCTTTGGCGAGATTACAACTGCGGCCAAAATTGACTATGCGAAGATTGTCCGGGACACCTGCCGGGCGGTCGGGTTCACTTCCAATGATGTAGGCCTAGATGCCGATGGCTGCGAAGTTCTTGTAAAGATCGAGGAGCAGTCCCCCGATATCGCCCAGGGTGTTCACCTCAAGAGGAGCCCTGAGGAGATTGGTGCCGGCGACCAGGGGCACATGTTTGGCTATGCCACCGACGAGACCCCTGAACTAATGCCACTTAGCCATGTCCTCGCAACAAAGCTTGGCGCCGGCCTTACCGAGGTCCGCAAAAATGGAACTCTTGCCTGGCTGAGGCCTGATGGCAAGACCCAGGTCACTGTGGAGTACCGAAATGACCATGGCGCCATGGTGCCCATCCGTGTGCACACTGTACTCATCTCCACGCAGCATGATGAAACTGTAACAAATGATGAAATTGCTGCCGATCTCAAGGAGCATGTCATTAAGCCTGTCATCCCCGTGGAGTACCTTGATGAGAAGACCATCTTTCACCTCAATCCTTCCGGCCGATTCGTCATCGGCGGACCTCATGGCGATGCTGGATTGACCGGCCGAAAGATCATTATCGATACTTACGGCGGTTGGGGAGCCCATGGTGGTGGTGCCTTCTCAGGCAAGGATCCCACCAAGGTCGACCGCAGCGGCGCCTACATTGCCAGGCAAGCCGCGAAAAGCATTGTGGCCAGTGGGCTCGCTCGTCGCTGCATCGTGCAGATATCGTATGCAATTGGCGTGCCAGAGCCGCTGTCTGTGTTCGTCGACACATATGGCACTGGCAAGATACCTGACAGGGAGATTTTGAAGATTGTTAAGGAAAACTTCGACTTCAGGCCTGGAATGATCACCAAGGACCTCCAACTGAAGAGGGGTGCTGGGAGGTTCCTCAAGACAGCAGCCTACGGCCACTTCGGCAGAGATGACCCTGACTTCACCTGGGAGGTGGTCAAGCCTCTGAAATGGGAGAAACCTACTGCTTAAGTTCATCTATCTCCCTTTGCCTGATCTTTTGATGTTAATATTGTTGTCACTGTGGCGTGTGTCCCTTGTTACAAGTTCTTACTTTTTTTTGTCCCTTACTCTGTTGAAATTTGAACTTTCTTCTCATCCATCTTTCACTGCTCTGCTTGAAATTTGTTGTAGCTCTGAATCTTGCAAATTCAGAGTTTTTTTTTTCTTTCTTTGTATCATCAATGGAAGGCTATAATTAACAAAGTGAAGTAGCTGAAATGATATGTTGAGCAGTGGGCACATTGCACTGCATCATGTGTGCTTTTCACTCAGTATTTTTCTGATGCAAAATAATATGTTAATAGTTTTTTTATCTTATTGGATTGTTTAACACACGCACCCAAAAAAAAAGAAAGAACAAACAAATTTTTACCTTATCACTAGAAATTATTGCCAATTAATCAACGACCTTTTTTCTATAAACAAATGTTAAGTTGTTCATCTGTTTTAATTTTTTTTAACACTTGTGACCAACTGAAACGCTTCTTCTCAAGTCAAACCGACAGCGACAAGTCAACGGGGGCGGTTAGGCTACCGGGCGGTGTCGCTAACGCGTCCCTGGATACTGTTTAAAGGAGAACCAAATCCACCTGTGAAGTCTTTTGCGTTCGCTCGCGGTCTTCCACAGTTCACTCGGCTCGCCTCCGTCGCCGTCGCCGATTTCGTGAACAGCGTCGCCGGCGTCGAGGCGCTCTTCGTTTCCGACGCGACAGATCCAGTAAGGTGAGAGAAAGATGAAGAGGAGACGCTTGTAGATTCTTATTGTATGATGTTTCGTTTTTATTATTATTTTTTTTGGCATCTTAAAGTTCGGATCATGTCCTGTTTCTATGTCAAGCCTTGGATCTTGTTAGGAACCTTGCAGATTTTGGTTGTGTTCTTCCGGTTGACTGTGAGGTCAATTGACGAATTCTGTGGAAAGGCTACTACTTCAACTACCCATTAAAGTTTTATGATGCCAACTGTGGATTTAATAGTTGCATGTTACTTCAGCTGAACAGCTGGTTGTTGGATCTGCACACAGAGGCAACTGGTCTGATTAGGAAGAAGGATCATGGGATGCTGCTTTGCAAGTTTCAGTAGACATGATACGGATCAGTCTGTTGCTACCTCACATCCAATTAAATCGTTCTCAACATGTAAGATTACCAATCATTATGTTGCCCCCTTGCTCTGATTCAGTTTGTTTAATTCCACTGCTAACACGGAAAGATCCGCCTCCTCGCATTTCTTCGAAAATTCTCAATGCAGCTGGTAGCTATGGAGCAGGCAATCTAGCAGCTGATCCTGCTCCCCGGGATGCACAGAGTGTCAGGGTCCAACCAATTGAAGCACCTGCCATTCCAGCACAGGAGCTGAGAGCAATCACCAAGAATTTCGGCGACGAGACACTACTTGGAAAAGGTTCTTATGCGAGAGCTCATTATGGCATCCTGCCGAATGGAGAACCATCTGCCATAAAGATGTTTGATGCCTCCAACGAGCAATCGGAGGCGGAATTTTGGGCACAGGTTTAAGCATCATCTGCTGCTGTTCATCACTTGTACACTCCTGGTTGAGATTTTATGATTGGTTCGAATTATTTGATAGGCGCCTGCAGTATCAAAATTGAAGCATGAGAACGTAGTTGGATTACTTGGGTACTGCACAGAAGGAGATCTGCGTGTTCTTGCTTTTGAGTATGCATCTAAGGGATCACTCCATGACATCCTTCATGGTAAGGCTTGTTTATATCTTTCGGCATTCAGAATTATGTCTCTTATGTTGCTTTTCTGTTGCATCTAAAGCCACTGATATGCAAATTATGTTTTGCGAAAATATCTTTTATGTTCTGTTAAGAATTCACACCATCTGTTGGCACCAATTTCTGGAAAAAAACACAGGGAAGAAAGGTGTCAAGGGAGCACAACCAGGTCCAGTTCTGTCATGGGCACAGCGAGTTGAAATTGCTCTCGGAATAGCAAGAGGCCTCGAGTACCTGCACGAGAAAGCACAGCCTACAGTGAGACACCGTAACATCAAGTCCAGCAACATACTCCTTTTCCCGGACGAAGAAGGCAACATCACCGCGAAGCTTGCCGATTTGTATCTGTCCAGTCATTCCCCTGACATAGCAGCGCGTCCGCAGTCCACTGGTGTTTTTGGAACCTTGGGCTATCAAGCCCCGGAGTAAGCCATCCGTAATAGATTAAGCTCTTCAATGGAATTGACTAGAACTAGTCCTTAAAAGTTTAAGATTGATGAACTAGTTTTCCTCCACGGCCATGATCAGGTTCGCGGTGGCCGGACATCTTAGTCCTAAGAGTGACGTTTACAGCTTCGGTGTTCTCCTTTTGGAGCTCTTGACAGGCCGTGAACCGGTGGATCGCTCGTTGCCTAGGGGACAGCAGAGTCTTGTGACATGGGTGCGTAAATTGTTAGTGCCTAGGCTTTTCACTTAAATTTAGATATCTGTTGAGCATGTTGTGACACAGTGCAAGGAATTGCTTTGAATCTAGCAGGCATTACTAAAACTAAGTGAGGATAAAATAATGGAATGTGTGGATGCAAAGCTTGAAGGAGCATGTCCTCCCGAGGCCGCTGCAAAGGTAGCAATCTTAGAGCTTTACATTTCAGAATCTGTCGGACATGTAAAAAAAAATGCTGCCCATATCTTTATCTGTTTTGAGAGATTCTTGTGTTAGAATTGACATCTTTGAATAGAGTTTTAATACCCTTTCGTCCATGGACAGGTTGCTGAAGTAGCTCATCAGTGTCTGGAGTACCAATCTGTTTACAGGCCAAAAATGAGCATTGTTGTCCAAAGTCTGCAGCCTTTGTTGGATGCTCAACCTGATACCTCCTGAAGGACATGTGCCTGATTTTTTAGTGCATTTTGATTAAATGTTGCCACTTTGTTTGTGGATAAGAATCGAAATATGTTTCCTGTCTTGATTGACATAAATCTTCTTTGTCCAAATGAATGTATCATTCTATTTGTATCCATTCGTGTTCATTGTTGGGTGCATGAAGATTGGATAGACAGATATTCTTTTGGAAGACTGCATCTGGACTTCTCTTTTCTAAATATACTGAAAGAACATGCACTGTTTGTGTTTATTTTCTTTCACCGGAGGCTTATACAGCTTGTGAAAGCCTTGCCGCATATCTGTATTGAATTAGAAAACAAGAACGTATTTTGGGTGTTGGAGACGTCAAACTGCTGCAAAAAGCAACCAATGATTTAAGGAAAGTGGCGTTCCTTGACAAGGATCAAAAGGATTAATGGTGGATAACATGTTTCAGATCAGAAGTTGAAGGATCTGAATGATTCATTTGCAAATTACTACAATTATCCCAAAAAGATGTACTTTTTTTTTAAAGTGGAAGGATCAATCAATCGTCTGCATAGCAATTTTCTATGCACTCCGGCATATGATCTAATCCATTGATTTAAAAATTAATGAGCATATTTTATTTAATAGGCTAAATTATTAAAAATAATTTGATCATTATTTTTTAAATTAATGGGTCGGATCACGTGTGCATAGTAAATTGTTATCCATCCTCATTTTTTCTATTGCTTATTAGTCTGATTTGACGATTTTAAAAAGGAAATACATGATATTCCTTTTTAGAGACAATTAATGATGGGATAAGAAAATGTCATTGTAATATGATATTTTTAGGCAGTGTGTTTATATTTTCCTTAGGTGTGTTTGGATAGGAGGAATGGAGGATAATGAATAGAAGGATAAAAGTATTTCATATTTTCAAAAATTAAAATTTAATCTTCTTTCTCCCTTAATTAAGTAAAAACTATCATCTCTAAATTGAGGTTGAATGTGATTCACTTCTCTCCTATTATTGTCCCCTCTTTTCCCATTTTTTTTTCTCTCCATCCAAACATACTCTTATGCACTATTTGGTTGCATCTATATTGTAGCTGGATAAAAAAAAATTAATCCAGAAGTTTCTCCAATTGTCTAATCCAATGAGAATAATGCTAATCCAAATTGGAGAGAGAATTACGTACTCTCTATTTTTTGACTCCTTCCATCATTAATGTGCGTGGACTCCACCAGATGAAAAAAAATTTCTTTGAAGAATAAGATCTTAATTCTGGTGTTATTTTCCAACCAAACATGCCATTAGAGAATTCAATATGTCAAAAGGTTTGATGCCTTCTGTGTAAATGTAGGTGATATACTCTAAATTCAATTTAATAAATAAAATCATGTTGTCATATATAAACTAGTAATGACATATTTTGATTGTTAATATATTATAGTGTAATTATGCATGAATACTTGTATTTTATGTAATATTTTTTCTTGGAGTTAATGCATTTACACACGGGTATTAACTGATCCCACAATGAAGTAGATGCTATGAAGGACTATCTTGTAGAAGTTAGGTTCTTTTTTTTCTAATTTCTAGAATGGGTTGTAGTAATGAAGTAGATGGTTTAGCTTATGGGGGCCTCTTGTTCTATTTTTTTAACCATGATCAATTATTTGTCAGAGCTACCATTCATTAATTTAGTGTTAAAAAAATTCTCGGCTAATTTCAGGAATCGAATTTAGGGCAACCTTCTAGATCTTTTGTTTATGCTACCGTTTGTTAACTTTATTTATTATTTGGCACAAAGTATTATTATTCAAAAAATTATTCACTTTAGGATCATAGCCATATGAATTTCACAATAAGAAAAATATGAATTTGAGGCGGTCAAAATTATCTCAAATATTTTAAAGATCGCCTCAGAGTTGAAATTTGAGTCGGTCAAACGACGAAAAGGTGACGTCGATGAAATTAATATTACAAATACATTGGAGGCAATCTAGAAAGACCGTCTCTACTGAGGCGCTCACAAATTGACTCAAATTAATTTGGTTTGAAGATCACCTCCATTAAGGTGTTCCAAGACCGCCTCAGTTCGAGTTCGATACAATTGAGGCGGTCTACGATACGAGAAAAAATAAATAAATATAATAATATAATAATATTAGAAATACAATAAAAATATACACATAATCAACATACGCAACATCATCATAATATTTTTGACAAATCATAACAAATACACATAATCATTATACAAAAATAAATAAAGTTTTCGTCCTTAGTTTTTTACACGCATCACAAATATTCATCCTCCTCATCCTCTTGGTCCCCGTTGGCTTGTTTAAGATTTTGATTCTCATAAACTTCATCATTATGGCCTTGAATTACTTTTGTTGCTTATGCTCACTTCGTTCAAGTTTTTTCGCTTTAAGTTACAATTATTTTTCAAATTTCTCCTTTGGTTGCAATTGATATGGATTATGTTACAAGAGATGGTGAAGGGACTCTATTTTTTGTTGTATTTGATGGTCACGATTATTTTCGCGAAAGACGAAAAATCAGAATAGTCAATAGAAGGCCTACAACCATAAGCATGTCCTTGTTAGATGCCAACATGTTGATCAAGAGTTACCTATTACTCATCGGGGTAACTCCTGCTTTAATATACTAAGTCAAATATGTAGCTTCCTTACTTTTGAACTCCTCATAGAACAAAAAAACTAATTAGATAAAGATTCAAAACAAGTTTATTTAAAAGACGAGTCATAAAAAATATTCTTACATATGTTTTACGCGCAAAAACTGAACTCCATGTGTTATCTTTCATATAAAACATGACTACAAATAAAACATGAGACACATCACTAACACCACTAACAATACCACTAAAAAAATTCATGCCATGTTGACACTGATATGGACAATATTTTGAATCACATTTCAACATTCCCCCTTGATTCAAAGCTGCAAACTCCGAGTAATTATATGAAAAAATGTGCTTACGCACAAAAAAAAGGTTTGGTGAACAATTCTGTCATTTGTTTATCTGTGTCACAAAATTCTAACTTAATTTGTTCTTCTTTCACCAGATCACGAATGAAGTGATGACGTATCTCAATGTATTCCGTCCGTCCATGCAGAACTGGATTCTTCGTCATTGCTATTGCTAATTTGTAATAGTTGTTACTTCACTTTGTTGTTGATGAAGATCGAACAAAAGTCTTCTTAATCATATAGCTTGACAAATAGCCGATGTTGCAACAATGTACTCTCCTTCAGAAGATGAAAAAAATATTATTGCTTATTTTTTAAACACCATGATATTGCCCCCACATCTAAGGCTGAAAACATTTCTTGAAGTAAGTTTTCTATCATCCAAAGAACCTCCCAAATCACTATCAATAAAGTCAAACAATATGAAATTAGAGACTTTAGAATATCAAATACTAAAATCTTTAGTTCCAACAATATAGCATAAAATGTGCTTGACTGCTCCAAGATTATGTTTTGATGGTGAATGCATAAATTTGGATACAACACACAGAAAAAAAAAAAGATGTCTGGCCTTATATGGGTCAAATATATTAATCCACCAATCAAATTTCTAAATGGTTTTTCATGAGCATGACATGTATCATCATCAAATCTAAGTTTTTCATTCACATTCACAGGAGTAGCATCAGCTTTGCAATTCAGCATATTGAACCTATTAAGAATGTAGGAATTATAACAAATATAATTCGACTAAATAGAGGTTTTACGGAATACCTCTTGCAGCGGAAACGGAGGTCGTCGGAGCCGAAAGAAATTCTTCCACGAACACTGACAGCACGTCGTCTTGTCCTCGTCCTCGGGAACTAAATCACGTGGACTTAGAACACTATATGCCACAACTCAAATGCCTTAGATAAAGAGCAATATCAAAAGATAAACTTTTGCTCATGATCATACACTAACATGTACTAGCATTGGGGTCCCTTTTATAGTGCAAGGTGAGGGAGAGGAGAAGGC
>LTAE01002699.1:46759-61461 GCA_001647135.1 Pontederia paniculata | reverse complement strand
TATATATATATGTATGCGTTATTGGGTCGAGAGTCAAGTCAACCACTAGTTGGTTCATTTGGGGGAACACGCTAAATTAAACAACAATCATTTTATGTAGCCTCTCCCTGAAATGGACATCTTTGACGCTCAAGTATATAATCATCCATGGCTGAACAAATCGGCAAGTATATAATCCCTATTTTATAGTAACTGAATATCATTAATATGGAAGAGCTTCTAAGTACTAAAGTTAAATAATTTTCCATTCTATTCAAATGTTACTTTTGGTGAGAGAGACTGATAAACAATATTATTAAAATTGAACCAAATCGGTTCCACCTATTCAACAATGAATCATGAGCGATTCTGATTCGGTTTAACTTCAAAATCAGAAATGCATTAAAATTGGATCAAATCGATTTGAATAAGACAAAATTAATTAATCGAAAAAAAATTGGCTCAATCTTTTCATTAAAAATTTTTGAATTAAGGTGAAAATTTTGGTAAAAATGAAAGAACTTATTTGAAAAGATGAGGAAATAATTAAAAAATAATAATAGACACAAGAAAAATAGAAAGAGGAAATAAATATGTGAGGAGAATTAATAAGGAGAATAAAATAAAAGAAAAGAGATGAATATAAAATAGTGTATAATAAATAATAGGAAAGTTTAACCGAATACAATAAATTAATGTATCATCATTACTATTATATAAATAAATAAAAATTCATAATAAATTGTCAATAATTAAAATATTTGGTAAACGTTATTTTTTTAAAAAATAATGACTAATGTGAAAAAACTTTCATTATAAATAATAAATAATAGAGTTGATAATAAAAGAAGGTAAAATAAAAAAAGAGAAGATATTTTGAATTATTTATAATAAAATAAATTAATATATCATTAGTATTATATAAATAATAATAAACTATCAAACATCATTGTTTTAAATAAATATCAACTTGTTAAAGCGTAATAAATAATACTTTTGAGTTAATATATGAATATTGATAAGTTGTCATTAAAATTTTATATATTATGTAACATTAATTGTACTTTAAATACTCAAAATTATTATAAATAATATTATTTTAAAAAAATCTGATTCAATTTTATTGAATTCGATCGAACCAATCCAGCTCCGACCAATTGACCATTCGATTCAACTTCCAAATTGTTGATAGAACAATTGGAACAAAATCTAATAAATAATTATACTAATGGAAATAAACTAAGGGAGCATTTCCCTGCCGGTAATCTTTGTAGATCACTAATAATCTAAACTTAAAATTATTTGGGCCCATCAGATTACCATGTTTACTTATTTTAATTCGTAGATAATTTGGATTACCTAACAATATTACCACCCAAGTGGTAATATTACTTATATTAGTTTTCGCCTTTTTAAATCTTCTATAAATAAAACATAACACAATAAATAAATCATCATATAATAATAATAACACAGATAATAATAATAATAATAATATAAATTAATGACCATAATAAATATTATTTAAATAATATTATATTATCATGATCATATTATGAATTAAAATATAGCAAAAAATTTTATTTATAAGTATTATTCATAAGACTAATATTTTTTATAAATTATTATTATTAATTATAAACATTATTTTATTATTATCTTAATTTGAAGAGTATTAATTACTTAAATACATTAGTTTATGAGTTTATAATTTAAGTTGATAAATTTTAATTTAATAACACAAAATTTTTAACTTTAATATCTATAAAGGGTATTTTGGTAAAATGGTGTATATTATTTAGTAATTATTATATAAGTAAATATGATAATTTGAATTACCACTTGGATTACTTATATATAGTAAATAGGGTGATGCACATTACTGATAATTTAATATGTGGAAATGTAGACTACCAGGTAATGTTAAGAGGTAATGTAGTAAACGTCTCCTAAAAAAATATGTAATCATATAAAGAGACCCATCAGATTAAATTCACTTATGACTAGTTATTAACTATTCACTATGGGCCTGTTTGTAGTGGCGGAGCTAAGAATTCTCGTTAGTGGGTGCACATTGTATTGCCCCCTAAATATGTGAAGCTCATAATATATATTTTATTATTTTCTTTTATTTAGCGTCTTTTATTAATAATTAGGAAATCATTGAATATGCTCGAGAATGGTTCAATGTTGCAAGAAAATAACAATGACTAAACATAGCAAAAGAAAATTATCGTCGGTTATTTCCTATTCTCCAACATTATTTCTAGACACAAGAAAAAAAAAATAAAAAAATGACATTTAATATATATGATTAATGATAAAATTAATTATATTTTATTTGAAAAATAATTTTATTGTCCACTTATACTGAAAATAAAAAATATGAAAAAAATGAAAAAAAAAATTATAGTACAATTTATCATTGATTTTCAATACATTAATTTATTTGATAAAATAATTAGGTCAAGAAGTAATTATATCAATAATTAATCCCTTGTAACTAAATAACATAAGCAATATTATTAAATATAATGTATATGATTTTTTATTATGTTAAAATTAATAATATTTTTTTTGAAATAACCTTTATTATCTATTTATAATAAAAAAAATATGAGGAAATTGTATTAGAACTAAAAATATGTAATTAAAATTGATATGTGATTAAGAAAAAAATCAAATTAAAAAATATTAAATTAATACATTAATTTATTTGAAAACTTGTTATATCAATATTTTTTTGATAAGAAGATGTATAAAATAATAAAATTAAAAAGATTGATAGAAGCTAAGAGAAGAAGGAAAATGATTAGTTGATAACATTAACATTAACAAAAAAATAGACCAGTTGGAATCGAGCATGGCCCTTTGAGAAACTATTTTCCACGCTAACTATTGAGCTAGAGTATTAATATATGTATAATTGCCACTAGATAACACTTATCCAAAAATTCGGATAACCCCTCTCTCCCCCCTAAATTCGCCTATGTTTGATATGGGAATTAGAGAAGAATAATTTTCTTATTCTAAATTTTGTACCCAAACACCCCAAGAACAACCTAATTTTACTAAGTTATGAAGTTATGAAACTACATTGAAATTGATGAAACCATATTTAGTTCTTAACACAAAAAAAAATATTCTTGCTAGTAGCAAGAATAATATTTTGCCGCTAATTTTGCACAAAACTTATTTTATTAAATTAATTTATATTTATATTTATAATTAATTCATTTTTTAGTATTTTTATAAATGATGCACAAAAGTGAGACATTATAGATGAATAATAAATAAATATAATTTCATAATATTAATATTTAATTAATTATTAGGTGATATTATTACAATTAGAACAACGATAAATATCAATTAGTTTTTACAAGTATTAATTAATTATTATAATATCATAATTATTTAGTAGTAATATTATTATAAATAGAACACAGACTAATTATATGTAATTTGTATAATTACTAATATTTTATCATTATTTAATTCAATATTTGGAATCATATTAATAATTATAATTAATACTTTTATAAATCCTTAATTATATCTAATAAAAATATATAATAAAATATTAATTTTATTTTTTCTCATTTTAATCAAATACTATCTAATTTTTTTGTGCCATCAATTTTTTAACTTGCTTTATTAAATTATTTTATATTCATAATTATATGATTAATCAAAATTAATTAAGTTTTTATCATCTTATAATTTTTGCACAAAAGTGTGACATTGTAGATGAATAATAACTAAATATAGTTTCATAAACAATGACAATTATGCATTTACTTATTTATTAGATAATAATATATTATTAAAAATAGAATATAGACAAATATTAACAATTTTTTGCAAGTATTAGTTAATTATTATAATATTATAATTATTTAGTAGTTAAGATTTTATTATAAATAAAATAAAAAAATAATTATATATCATGTAAAAGTAATTATAATTATATTAATTAACTATGATTAATACTTTTTTAGATAATCCCTAATTATATTTAATAAACATATAGAATAAAATATTAAATTTATTTTTTCCTCACTTCAATCAAATATTATTTAATTTTAATTACAATATCAATTAATCCATCCAAACACATCACTAGAACATCACCATAATAATATCTCACTCTTATTCTTTTCACAATAATAAAAAAGAAATATTCTTGTTAATTTTCACTTTTCTTATTCTTGCCCCAAACAAGGCATTATGTGTTAGCATTCAACATATACCTTATTCTATCCTTGCCAATCGTACCATCGTATGGCGATCCTAATCAAAGTAGTGAAAGACTACATTTCATGATCTATGCACATGCCCTAATTGCATTAATTTGTAGGACAATATATCGAGATATAAAAGGACACATACTTTCATGATCTTGCATTAATAGGATTCATATTGACCGTCCTTAGAGGTAGCTCGGGGATAGTGTATGTAAATCTCCAAATATAAATAAATTATATTTTTATCTATGACGTAATTCAATTATGGATAAATCTCATAAATTTTACATGTTATATGAAAATAAAGAAAAAAAAAGGGAAGTCTCTAATTGATGATGTACATGTTGATTTTTCAAGATGAGCATTTGTTTTGCGTCTGAATGATGAGTTTTTAGCTGACTTTTTTGAGTGGCCTTCGATATTTCAAATTATTAATATCTAATTAATTTGGAATCAAGATAAAGAGCAAAATAATATTTCTTTGATCAAATTAATGACTTCGAAATTCAAATTCGGAGATATTAATTTTTGATCTCTCAACATGGGACACACTCTTACTAATTAAGTGTCAACTAAACTTTTTTTTTTCGATTACAAGTGTCAACCAAACTTGATTTCTAGCTGACTTTTTTGCCCCCGACTCAAAACACTTTGTACATGCAAGACAACACGCAACACACTCCTCAACAACACTGCGAGGACGAGGTTGCCGTGCAGTGAGACAACGACATTGAACTTGGACAATATCAGGAGGACCGTCGTCCCTAAGATGTATATTGATGATATGCATGTGAATATGTGATATGACTCATCTGTTCATGGCGATTCCGGACATACGTACGTTCCTGCGCAATTGCATGCAGTCTTGCACTTTTTAATGCGACAGTATGCGACGTCGACAACATTTCCGATCACAGATTTTGATTTTCCATTAATGTTCAAGGTTATTAATTTCATAACTAATCCAAGTTTATGCTTCTGAGAATTGGACCTAAATATTCCCGTTGTAATTCAAAGTGTTAAATTAAACGTGCTACAAATAAGTTTAAAAACTTAAGTGTAACCTTTTTATATTCTTAACACATTTTTTTACGTGTGGATTGCTAATGACTTTGATCAATTCCAAAATCTAATATATAAATAATTAAAAAAGATAATTAACTTTTAAATATGAACAAAGATTAGGTTTGTACTCAATATGTTTGTCTTTAATATCATATTAAATTAAATGTACTATTAATAATTTTAAAAAATTAAGTTAATAAAAAAGTAACATCTTTATATTCTCAATTAAAAAAGATATGCATATATCTTTTGATTTAGATTGTAACACATTCAAAATTGTTACTACGTTACTAGTTCGGAATTTCAGCATAAGCGAAAAGGTATTCCTTAATCAAATTAGTCACTCTAAGAATTTCACTAATCAACTATGATAACTAAACTTAATTAAGGAGCCACAAGCCTACTTTAAGTTCTTCATAAATCTCGAGCTTATTACGCTTGCGAATATGCCGTCGAGAGAAATGTATCAGCAATCAACTACATGTTTATTAATAATTTGAATATGTTAATCAAGTTCGAATTTTGGAAAAAAATATTTGGTTTCGAGTCCTTGATATTTTTGCTTAGTTAGATACTTTTTCAATTTAAAAAAGAGTTTCTCCAAATACAAAGTAAGTCCCCAACCCCCACCCACGACCTACCCTCAACTTAGACTAGCTAGGTGTGGAAGTAAAATCAATCCTTGTTCATACATGAATTTTTTGGTACGAAATGAGTCACTTCAAATAGATTCATTGCTCCAGCCAAGAATACGGCATGGGCAACGTGAGCTCCAAGTAATTTACCGAACAAATTGATAACACTAACTATTAAAATAATTAGAAATAAACCATCTCACTTCAACTCTTAATCTCAAATAAACTTTTGATACCAAGTAGATGCAGAATACCAAGAGGTCCTCACCTACTTTATGAAAGGGAACTAAATTAGGCAGATATGACCTAAAAGGCATGATTGGAGTTGCATGTGATCATATCAAATGTAATCCATGCATGGCTTTCATGCATTGCATGGCCAATCCATCAATTGGAGACATTAATATGCTATTTTACATTATTGACTCAAAATGTCATGTACTAGCTGGTCGAGTACATGATTTTGAGAGATCTCATATCAAACTATAAAATGTGTGATCTTGATACCATGATTATTTTTCCCTGTACACAGATCAATAACTTGAAGTTCCATAAGATAAATAGAGCTAACTAGGGTGAGCCCCCCAGGCCAGGCCATGCCATCCCAACTCCAGCTGCTAACCCACTTAATGTCTGTCCATAGGACCATAAAAAATCATCTTTCTGCAACATGGCCATCCGACAAAGACAAGAGGCATGTCTTAATTTCATTCATGGAGGAAAAAGGTGAAGGATCATTTAAATGTTAAAAGAATTTGAGATAACATTAAACTTCAATAAATATTTTTACTAAGGGAAAATAAATTAACACTTGGTGTTTGATTATGAATATAAGGTTGATATAAGAAAATGTTCCCCCTATATGATACAAAGGAACGAAAGAAAATCAACAAAAGTTGAGGTGGAGTAGTAATATAGAGTTCGAACCTGGGGCAACACTGATTTATCGGGCCGAAGTTCCTAAAATTATTATGGCAATCAAAAAGGAAAGAAAGAAAGGCATAATAGAGCTAGCTGTTCATTTCATGATGGAGCTAGTATTGAAGAGTGATCAACATCAAACCAATTCCAAATTTCAATATGAGGAAAAGAGAGCACAAAACAGTCAAAGCATTCATCCATTTATGTTTATGTACATAATTTACTCCCATTAAGGGAGAGAGAAGCCAATAATGCAACATTGCACAAGTCAAGACAGGGAGACAAAGGAACAAAAGTGGCCACCTAATTAAAGCAATCCAAAACAAAATGGACAACATAAGCGTGTCTTCTATAGATATACATGTTATATACTGGTCAGGGAAAAAATAATTGGAGGTAAACACTAACTTTATCACTCACCCCCCCTACTTCAATGCATTATACTTCCTCAACCAACATAAAGGATAAAGAAGCCCATCACCTAATAATTAATGGCCACTAGTAGCTCAGAGATTCCCTGGGCTATAAAAGAGCATGGGAGCCATTACCTAATGCACCACTATACCAACCCTTTCACCGCTGCTGACATGCGAACAGAGCGGTAAAAGCGGATCATCACTCTTTTTTTTATCCACCCAAGCTCGTGGCTATCTACTTAACAAGAACGAAGTAAAAATATCACTCCCTCTATTCCAAACATGGTCAGCAGTCCTCATCAGCAGTAGTCGTGAGGTCATCAGGGTTATTGTGGATGTTGTTAACATCTTGCATGGGTTTCTTCGATCCAGATTTAATGACTTCATCAATCGCAGGAAGCTTCACCACTGGTGCCAGTCTCTTGGCCTCCTCACATGTATAAATATATATCTTCTTTACCATACTGCAAAACTCACTGCAAACGAAAATGAAAATTACCATGAATGAAAAGACCAAATCTAGAGGTTTGTTGCATTTCAGAAAACCAAATCTAGATATATATTCTATAAGAGAGAATCTACATAATTATGTCATAGTAAATTCGTTAAATTTCAGTAGCAAAAGATTAGAGCATTACTGCCATGGATCATCGCCCACCAACATCATATCATCCTCATCATCTGTGTAGATAACCACCCATTTCTTAACTGCACAAGTGAGCTCTCCTTGGATACTGAACATCTCTTCCAGTTTCCTTAGAAGCTCACTGTATCCATACAATCTTGTCAAATCTACTGCTCTACCAACTGCCATGCCTTGCATGTGGACCTGCAAAAGAGAATATTCACCAATAGGATCGCAAAACTGTAATTGCATGACTACTTGATTCCCCTGCTAAGAGGAATACAAGAAATTGAAGAGAAAATAGCCCTTAAAAAGAACCTTGGTGCAGCTGCGCAGTTGACGGCTAGGATTATCTTGAGATGACCTTAAACATGACTTCTCAGGCTCACTGCTGATAACAGGAGCATTTGATGGCTGAGATTGCTGATCAGATTCAACATCCAAAGATGCCAATGGTTGGTCTTCCCCAACACCAGATATGGTGGTAGTAAATGGAGATATTTCTTCTACTGCTGAGCTGTCAATTAACTGGATGCCAAATAGCCTGCAGCCTGCATTACTTTCCTGCTTCTTTTCACATGGTTCCTTATTGATGCTTGCTGCAAATGAATCTGTTTCAGTTTCACTCCTCATGGACCAGTACGTTGTACTATGAGTAGCAGCTGATGGGCTAGTGCTAGTATTGAAAACTGTGACAGGATTTGATACTGGTGAGAACAGAGTCGTCTTGCTGGGTGATTGATATAGGTCTTGGCCTCGTTGCAACCCTGAAAAAGACACTGTCTGTGAAATCTCTACAGGGGATTTCCACAAACCTGCAATAAGAAAATATCATATCGTGAGAACTAGCGATAAAATGACTAAAAACAGCAAAGGGAGACACCAAAGAACCAGCAGAAATAGAATGGTTAACAATTATGTTGATCGATTGCGCATAGCAAATGAATTTTGCAATTGGTTAAGTCCATGGGTCATAGGTAGCAACAAGATTAATAAAATTCCTAGACAAAGCACAAAGACCTTAGCCGAATATTCTAGAGGGCATTTTTCTTTTGTTTTTTGGTTTCCTGAGTAGGACATTTCTTTGAGGGAAAATGTGGGAATTTAAACCACAACACATTACTCATAGAGCATAAGTGATCCTAAAGTTCTAAGAGAGCAGATGGAAACCAGCATTAATAGTGTCACATTTTGTGGAAAGAAGAATTCATACCGAACACTGGAGGAAGATCCGGAGTTAAAGCAGGTGAAGCTGGAGGTCTTGCACGTTTGTTCCTTGGTACCGGTTGAGATGACGGAGGCATAGCTGTTACAAGTGGTTCCAGTTCCCATGGTGAAACCCGCTCAGGACGAGGAATTGATGATGGCTCATCCCATTGAACCTGGAATAAGATAGATTAGTGAGCTTGACTACTTGCAGAAAAAAAAAAGTATACATACAAGAGATAAAAGAACTGATATTTTTAGGTGAAAAAACTAAGTGGTTTTTTATTAGACAAGAAACAACTGACTATATACAGGTGTCTTTAGAAGTATATCCAGGTGGTAAAAAACTCCTTTAGGGTCCCCAAAATAGGGGATTTTTACCTTTAATGATCTCCACTCGGAACCTGACCATTGAGATGGGTTTTTGTCTTCAACACCAATGATAGTACCACTAAACCTGTAAAAGTAGAATAATTTGGTCATCCTTTGTAAACAGTGGCCAGATTTCTAACATTATTTCAAGTCATCGAATAGTACCTTCGTTCCGGAGCCTCGTCGCCCTCAAATCTCATCTTAAACCTCATCCCAACTGAAAATTTGTGACTCTTGGCTTCAAGATACTTGTTAACACTTACTATAAACTCTGATCTACTTGTCCTGAAAAATGCCATTTTCCTGGTCAATTTCTAATGCACATTTTTTTATATAATTTTCAGAAAAGTTGATTAAGAAAAAGAGTTTAATAATAGATAATAGGAAATAGTTAAATATAGATGTATATCAAATGCTGAGAATCTAACCTGGGTTTGTAGAAAACAGAAAAAAGAGTCCCAGTAGAAAAAGCATGTGATGCAGTTGCAAGAACTCCAAGATGCATGCTATGACTTGAGATGACAGATGATGGCATGTTACTTAGTTGCCTCATAAGCCTTCGTACACCCACCCGCAACTCCCCATTCTCACCCCTGTCATGTATCAGAAATGTACAGAACTCGTATGAGTAATTGTAAAGTAAATGATAAATTGTCAACTGCAAATAAAAATTAATCTGTGTAAGATCGTTGACAGATTTCAGCAATAGCACACAAGGGATCATTTCCAACCTCAGAAAGATAAATGCATCCCCAGCAACCAATCTCTTTGAGCTGACAAAGACACTCCAACCTGTTGTCAGCAGATGGCGTCGAGGTTGTCCTGAATAGCGAAAGAGAAATATGAGATTCCCAGCTAAGGAGACATAATGGTGCTTCCATTTAACTGAAAATACTAGGAAGTAAATTATATCAAGGGTTATTTTGATTTATTTGTATTTTGTATAATTTCTAGTTCAATACTATCTTAATGTCTCATTTTCTTTGCCAATACGTGGATTGGGCTATGCATTTCCAGGATTTGGGATAAAAGGAGACCACCTCCAAATAATGGAAATGCATAGCATAGTCCACATATTGGCAAAAAAAAATGAGACATTAAGATAGTACTGAACTAGAAAATGATAGAAAATATAAATAAATCAAAATAAGCCTCGGATACATGCACAAGGAATCTGCTTAATATAAGATCCTCAAGCACAGTTAGATAGCAATTGAAGTTGTCAATTGATAAAACAGCTCAAAACTTCTTATATCACAGCAAAGATGTATCATATGTAAACCTCGAAAAATGTGACGAAAATGCCATTCATTTCCATGAAGATCTTTAGCAACCAGTTCCTGCCAAGGTGGGTTTTGTGACATATCCTACAAAGATGTAATATTCGGGTATGGAGCCATTAGCAAAGCAAAATAGAAATTGATGCACAAGTATACATGGAAATTTTGCGATTTAGCAGTTTAACAGTAGCATCTAACCAGGGGAGGGAGGCATTCATCTGCATGTCTTCTAAGAACAGAGAATCCCCCATGGGTGCTTGTGTCTGACGCAGTTAGAGTCTTGCAGAAGGAATGGACCATGCACTTCTCTGGTTCAGGTAGTGGAGGATCTAGGCTGGAGACCTCATCTTGCTGATTAGGAGATAACCACAAAAAAATATGAAAATACAAAATAAAGCAGCATGCCAGGAAAATAAACTAGGGCCACATGAATTCAATAAACAGATCTAAATTTCATATGTATAAAAGACAAATGAGTTAATTGGTACGTAGATATATCTCAAAGCATCTTTGTCATAAGAATGCATTTAGCATGTCTTATAAAACAACCTTAGAACATAGAAAATGAACCTCAGAATAAGAAAAACATACATTTGGTTCAGGTTGCATCGTGATCTGGGCATACACTTCATCTGTATCTGCTTCAGCCTAGAATAAGTATAGACAAATAGCAGCCCTCGTTCAGAAATTGCATCTACTAAAGGGAACCCAAAATGGTAGAGGAAATTAATTTTGATAAACTTACTCTTAGCTGAACATTGAACACTTTGCAAAGGATCTTTGATGGGAGATTGAACATAGGCATCTGCTGATCGAGCCCTTGGTTTGTTGATGCTTCAAGCTAAAAAAAAAAAACCATGCAATGAGAATCTACATCGAATTGCTTAAGTTTTAGTTGATATCAATCCAATAGTACTGGAATGGGCACCCATTTACCAACTAGCAGAAGATTCTCAGGAGTGAAGTAAAAGCATTTACATGTTTGACAATGACCATAGCTTGATGAAAATAAAAACAAGCCAGAGTCCCTGCATGAAATCCTACAAAGTACCTGTTCCATATGACCTTGTGGAAAGTAATATACTAGTTCCCCTTCACGAGGCACACTAACGATAGATCCTGCACAAGAATGCCAGAGTTCCTTGTACAGCACATCATTGCAGGGCCCTGGATAGAGAGGAGAAAAAGCCTATCATTACTCAGAACCAGGCAGGTCTAGAATTGATCTGCAACACATGTTTATTACAAAACCAACGAGCTATAACATGTTCATTACACATGTTATAAGCATATGAAGAAGAAAGTAAGAAAAAAAAAGAACTTCCAAAGTCTAAGAGAAAAGGAAGAAAAGGAAAAGACATAACAAAACCAGATTTGTAAACCTCAAGAAGAATTGAAACCAAATTTCAGGTACATGCACTATAATTTGAAATGGCATCCAACAATAAGCTTTCAGTCATAGTTAATAAGCTTCACGAACATGAGCATCAAACCAGAGTTAGAACGAAGAAAGGAAGAATGGGGAAGAAAAGGAAACAAGAACCATGTCAAAATTAAAACACGAAAACACGAACAGCTAACAGAAACAGCAAAAGGCAGATGAAAAAACTGACCAAGGCCAGAGCTACTCGAAGTCCCCATCGCCATGAGAGAACAAGTTGATCCGCTCCGCAACCACAAGAACTCAACTTTATAAAAGAAGACAATGAAACAAAACTGCCCACGCCAACTCCGCTCCCATCCTCTACCCCATCCGTCCAAGTGTTGTTTCAGGCCAAAAAGGAAGGTGAAAAGAAGGGATAAGGTGGCCTCTTGTTATATACGAATCCTCAGACAAGTTCGAACACGGTTATAGAACAGCCTCCACACAACTAGTCACAGCATTTAACTCCAACGCAGCAGCTCCAAAATCTCCTACGCCGTCGCCCCTCCACCAGCAAAAAGCCGACGAGGAACAGTGCGGAGCAGTAATGATATGAGACAGATAGCAACTGTAACCCCTAATTTGTTGTCACACCCCACTTCAAAGTCGTTCACTCCCCACCACCCTTGTCGCAGTAACGCCTCACCTCCCCTTCCCCTTCCCACTACCACCCTTTCCTCTTCCCCCCAATCCCCTTAGAAACGGATGAAGAGCCCCTGCGATCTTTAACGGCAGAGGAACCGTAAAGGCGCCGCTTTTTCTCTGCCGCGAGAGCTGAATTATCGTGAGGGCGCGGCGCTTCCTTTGATGAGAATTCCCCTCCAAAACTGCAGATCTGAAGCAAAGAACAGCAAAAACTCCAATTTTCCTTTAGTTCCACTTCAAAATTCTACTTTTTTCCTCAAAGTTTCGAAACCCCGGTCCTTCCACCAGATTCGCAGCAGAACAAGCTCCAAAATGGCTCCGGAGTAGAAGACCCAAGCAAATCGAGCTAAGAAAGATCCAACTTTTTTCACCAAATTAAAGCAAAAACAAATCAGGAAATGTACCTCCACGAATTCCCTAACGAGATCAGCTAAAACCACAAGTAAAACGGGGAAGTCCAAACTGAACCAGGCTCCAAATCCTCCAGAAACTGCCAAAACCCCCCACCAATTCCGACGAAACCGAGCTCCACAGACGGAGATTCTTCGCGCGACTCCGATCTCGACCACAAGCCGACGGCGCCCAAGATGTCGGAGAAGAACACCCTCCCAAGAAATCGGCAAACGAAGCAAAAAAAAGAGACAGAAAAGGGCTGCAAGAGCGTTGGCCTAAAGAACTCCTCCAGGCTTTAACAGAGAGAGAGAGAGAGAGAGAGAGAGAGGAAATGGAGAGAGAAATATATAATTTTTTTAATTTTAACCTTTTTTTTACTATTAAATAAATTTAATAAACCTCATTTTTTTAATAGTTGCCTCAGCGAGACCCTACACGGACCCCGTTGCACGCTGTCTCCTGTTCCCCCGCTTCGTTTCCCCCTCCTCGTTTCCCCTCCTTGTTTCCCCACGTTTCCCCCTACAGATCTCGCGCCATCTTTTAGCGTTCCGCTCCATCGCAAACCTTCTTAACGTGCCCTCTTATCGCAGACTGAGACGACGCCGAGACGCTTTAATGCTTCATATATTGCCAATTCCCTTTCCTCTTAACCTGTTCCGGAGGAGCACCTCAACTGGAAACGCTACAGCAATAAAAAGCGCGACAAGTAACCCGCCCGCCCATCCAGCGCACCTCGCGAAACACCCTCCGGGTTCGTAGTTATTTACAGTAGTGCCACGGACGGAGATGGCTTCGGTGTCCGTCCGCCTACCGCAGCCAATGGGACAGAGCCACGTGGAGATGCGCACGGATCCGAGCGCAGCCGTATCGCGAATCCGACGGTCGTGATTAGCGGGACCATGGAGAGATCTGGTGGCTGTCAGAGCGGGACCACCGGATCCGACGGCCCAGACGGGATCACGCCAACCAAATCGCGATCGAGGGGTAAATTGGTCATTCGGGACCTCCAAAACGGGGTTTGAGATAATTCCCGTTAGAGGGTTACAACTCCGTTCCGTAACGGCGTCATAGTTAACGGAGACCCGTCAGGTAGTGTCCTTTGGACTCCATCTGTCTGGTCCCGGGCAGGCCACCAAGTCTTTTGGCCAGAGATATTCCGGCAAGCAAAGGATCTTACTTTTTGAAAACAAAAGTATTTATCTCTTTCTCTCTCTTCATTTTTTATTAATTCATTGATTAACTAAAAAAATGCTACTTTCTCTCTCTCTCTAATTATGCATCACTAAACAAACTGTTTGAATGGATGTTCATTCACATGTGAGTTGTGACGCCTCTTCATTGAAAAGTTGTTTTTGGTGGCAAAGTTGGCATGGTGATTATTGGGAGCTACTTAGGTAATGATGCTTTGCTCAACTAATTATTTTAATGCAACTGTAACATTCAACAGCTCTCTCTCTCTCTCTCTCTCTCTCTCTCTCTCTCTCTCTCTCTCTCT
>LTAE01002699.1:21444-46646 GCA_001647135.1 Pontederia paniculata | reverse complement strand
GATTATAAAAAAAATACCCAAAAATTACTAGGTCAACATTCAAATTCTAACGAGAGAAGAGAAGATAATGGAGGGAAGAAAAATTAGGGAAAAAGATAAAAAAAGTTAACTTTATTTAGATAATATAACTAAAGAAAAAGAAAAGAAATTAATATTTTTATTGGACGAATATATTTTAATATATTTATAAATTTAATTATATATGATTAAAATTAGATATGTGTTTTAAATATTTGTTCCTTCCTTTACATTCTAATTCGAGGTTGAAAAAAAATGAAGAAAATATCCTCTCATTTTCCTCCCTTAAAAATACAACTAAATAAAATTATTAATTTAACCTTATTTCACATTTTTTTAACATTCTTTCGCCTTATTAAGTAATTCTGAAAATTTGCATTGTTTTAATTTAAATAAGTCAAAATATGGTAGAGTGTACCAAAAAGCTTTTTATCCTCCAAAAGACATCTGGACTTTCTTATTTGCAATTCACAATATTACTAAAGTCATTATCACTGTAGTAAGATTTTGATACCATTACATACTTTTTATGACTTGTATGAATGCCAATTATCATGCATGCACTGTGCTTGATGGTGGAGCAATTTATTAAGGCAAGAAGTCCAATGTTATTGAGTGTTCGAGGTTGGCGGAATGAGTGGCCAATAACGAGGCATGGGAGATGGAGAACAGTCCATGCATGGCAATGGCAGCTTGCAATGTAGTGCCTTCCTCGTCCTGCAACACCATCAAAACCTCTTTTTATTTAATACATATGATGAAATAAGAAATATAAAAGAATTGGCGAGAAAGCAACACTGAGTTGGACGTATTAGGAACAATTAAAGACCATGTCATGCTTCAAATTTCCTATGTTTCAAATCGCTTTCCATTGCTACCATCACAACTTTAAGGGGGTTGCAATAATGGAATCATTTAATCATTCCTTTAATGTGAATTTAATCAATGTTCTTATCTCATCTCATCTCTTTTGTCATATATTTAGACTAATTTTGAAATGCTATTGACTAATGATAAAGAAAAAATTCTTCTTATGAAAGAGGCGACAAGATTGCGTGTGTAGAGCAACTACATATTTTGTTGCTGGTGGAGTGCACATTTATCTCCATTATGTGACCACATTAGCAAGCAAAAAGTTTGGTGGTGCATGCTTGAATAAGAATATGTCAAATATATTTTCTAATGTGGGTTTCTTATTTATGTTTGACTTGATTTCATATTTTTCACACACTAATTAGCATCACCATATTACAAATGTATTATACACCCAAAAATTTACAGAATTACACACGCTTTATGTGAATTATTTTTTATCGTTTCTTTTAGTTGCTAAGTCATAGACCTTTTTATATTGAAATTCACGTAGCCGAATTTTCAAATATGTAAACGTTTAACGTTTTATTAAAAAAATCATTTTATTGGTTTTAACCTTTTCAGACATATAATTGTATGAATATAATAAATTGTTTTAAAATGCTATGAATCACTCAAGTTTTACAAAATTATGATTTGAGTCAGTTGTTTTTTTTAATTTAAATATAAAAATCATTGAAGTTCTGTAAATTCAAAATCTAGAAATTTTGAATTTTAATATTTATGTCACATAACTTTTATTTCTCAAAATTTATGTCGCGTAATATTTATGCTATAAGTATTAATTTTGTTTCAATTTTTTGTAAGAAAAAGTCTTGTTGTTTATTATTAAAATGTCGAAACTTTAATTTTAAAATATATTTTACACAAATTATTTGTTATTATTATTGTTATTTGATGAATTCTAGGACTAATTCCACCTAAATAGATTTGGGATATTTAATTTTGACTACGACTTAAATCTTCACAAAGATGACTGTATTGAAATTTAAAGACCAATATTTTAAATCATAATTTGCGAAAGTTAAATGAAAATCTAAGATTTCAAAATTATTTTGATGATCATAATTTGATGATGAAGTTTAATTATATTAATGATTTTTGATTTGATCTATGAAGGAGATAGAATTTTTACTTCAATTGATCGATTTGATGAGTAATTTATTTATTATTATTATTATTATTATTATTATTATTATTATTATTATTATTTGATGAATTTTAGAAGTAATGCCACCTAAGTACATTTGGGATATTTAATTTTGACTATGACTTAAATCTTCACAAAGATGACTATTGAAATTTAAAGACCAATAATTCAAATCATGATTTTGCGAAAGTTAAATGAAAAAGTTGGTAAAATGCACTATGATGGTTTGAAAATTGTGAGTACACGTTTTCTTTGAGGAAAACAGCAGGGTGGAGGGGGACATTTGACTCTCATTATTGAATTTTTCCATATCACGCATGTTTTATTTAAGAAATGTATAGTTTATTATTTATATTCTCAAACATATTTTGACCTTTATATGGGTTTGGACCCGTTCGATCCTACTCAAAATATAATTGTTTTCATACTTTAACTGGATTTGTTCAAATTTTCGGAGAAAAAAATCAATTCGGTTGAATTTATATACGATTGTATTGAAACATTAAAAAGTAAAATAATGAATAAAATATAATTAAATTTAGATCAATGTATAGTACTAAAAAAATAGTAAGATATAAAAAAATTAAGTTATTTATGTAAGTTAAATATTATTTTAGTAATAGAATAAAAATACGTAAAAAATAACAATGATGTAAGGGTGAACATAATATTTTATACTTATTTTTTAATAGGTATAAAATGTGTTGATCATGTTGTTTTTCATTTTGTTTCTTATTTTTTACATTAAACGTGTAAGAGTCAAATTGATATTTTATAAATATTAAAAAGTGAACTTAATAAAATTTTGAATTAAGGATTTATTTGACTTAGCTGATAAAAAATAATTGATAAACACTAATATTGATGAATAATTTAAGTGCTAATATTTATTTTAAAATATAAGTAGTTATATATTTTGATAAAAATATCGATAATATCAATAATTAATTATAATATTTATTAAAATAAATATTAATTAAAATACTTATATGATAATAATAATAAAAAATATGAACAAAAGTATAATATAATTGATTAAAATTAATAAATCAACAATTTTAAAAAAAAAGTGGGAGAAATTTTATTTATTTATTTTAAACTTAAAGTTTATCTAACAAATTTATAAGTATATTTTTTATTTATTATATATAGATTTTTAAATTTTACATATTTATAAGCTACGTCAAATAGATCTGAAATATGATGAAATGACTTAATTGAATTACCATAAAATTAAGAATTAAAATTTTTTAATTTATAATTTAGACTTGCATAAAAAATTATAATCGTGAGGACGTCCAAGGAAAAAAAAACTTTTAAACTTTTCCATCTATCTAGTTGACCATGGCCGAATTCGCCCATCAATTCACGATATTGGCTCCATAGCTACCACGTAAATACATAACCAAATATATTTATAAGAGGCTCGGTCAACTAGAATACTTTTTTAGTATCCGTTGTATTCTCAATATACAGTTATTAATATTTAATTAATTTAGAGTCAAAATAAAAAAAATAAAATAATATATAGTCAAATTAATGACTCTAAGATTCAAATTCGAAATTATTAATTTTTGATTCCTCAATTCGTAATACACTCTACTAAGATCCGCCAATCGAACTTAATTCGATCAATTAAACTTTGATAAGATATTGGATGAATCCGATCGGTCTGCTTATTTATTGGATAATTATAAGAGCATTGGATAAACTTTTAAATTTGTCCAATTTGTTAAGATCTATCAAACATTAACGGACGAGATCGATAATTGAGCGAATCAAATAGATCACTAAATATTTCTAAATTTAATTTTTAAAATGTCACTTAATATTAACGGACGAGATCGATAATTGAGCGGATAAGACCATTAAATATTTGTAATTTTTTTTTTAAAATACCACTTTTATTAATTGTATCTTTTCAAATTATTCGAAGATGAAGGGTGTTCAAAATAAAATATTATTATTTTAAATAATAGCTTGGGAGTTCAATTTTAGGCTATGTGTGATTTGACGAAAATATTTTCCTGAAAAATGGTTATTGATTTTATATCGTTTGATGGTATAAACTAAATTAGTCAATCAGAAAACACTTTTCTATTGACTGAAAAATATTAGTTAAATTTGAAAAATAAATTACACTTTTATAAGCGAGAATTCATTTTCCTCTCACATAGTTTCATATTTTTCACTCTCAAAATCATTTTTCTTTATGTACATAAATTAAAACACATGAAAATAAAAATATTTTTTAAGAATTACTTTTCAAATTATTTTCCTTATACATTTATTATCATCAAAACAGATCGATCATAGAATTATGATACCTTTTAAATTTCTTATTTATGACGAGCCATTTAATCGAAAATAAAAAAAAAAAACCTAAGAGGATATCTTCATGTGCATATGATTAGGCAGATTCTCCAATCAATATTCATATTTAGATAACTTTCTCATGTGCTCTGTCATCCACATTGATTTCAATTCACTGAATCTGATTTAATTTGCTTTGTGTGATTGAGTACATCCAGTTTTTCATTTATTATTTATCAGAGAAACATGTTCAGAAAATGTGCAGCTGTTTTGGACCATGTCGACCATAGTTTTTATACATTGCACTTGTTGCATAATTCAAAAGTGCTTAGGTTTTTATGAAAATAATAAAAAAAGGGCAGAGTCAGGATCTTCCATTTTTTTTTAGAATTATGGTTTGCTCAACACATGGGAGACAAATCCTTGATTGGCCCCTTCTAGTGTAGGTGCAATGAACTTACTATAGCATGACAATAAGAATCAGTAATCAATTGTTAATGAATTGGACTTGTAAGTAGAGCTCCATTTTTTATGAAAATATTTTTTTCCAAAAGAAAAAAAAATTAAAGAAAGTGAATTAAAAAAATAATCTATTTTTATGTGTTTAATATATGTCTTAGAGGAGAGAGAAAGAACCAAGATTTAATGAAATTTATTCTAAACTGAAGTACGTTCTCAGACACAAAAATATATATGCTTATTCAGATTTGAAAAATATGAAAGTTGTCTTAAAAATACAAAATATGAGAAAAATAAATTTTCATTTTAAAAGGATTAAATCACTTTAATTTCTAACGAACCAGAATTATTTTTTATGATTAATCATTTTTTAGTTAACATTAAAGAGTCATGAAATTACTTTTGGAGAAAATACTTTTATTGATTAGATAAAATTGCCACAATAAACAGTTAATCATGTAAATTCTAACAACATTCTAGTCCACCCTTCTAACTGAAAAAGAATTCATGTTAATTATTCTCCAAAATATAAAAACTTTGGCCTGAAGTCAGATGAACTCATGATTCATCTTATGCGCATATCAAACTTTTCTCTTCAAACTTTCAATTTTAGACGCACTCTTCATGTTATAAAAAATATATATTAGTGACATTAATTGAAAGTCCATATTCAGCTTTATCAAACTTGAACATTAATGAAAATGTGAAGGTATATATATATATATATATATATATATATAAGAAAATATACGGGTAATAGAGGAAACGTCATAATCTTATAAACTTATTCATATATATTTTTAATTTAAATATTATTATTTGTGAAAAATGTTCCACTTATATTTTGCTTCATGGGCTCAGGCATACTAACTAATTTGCTGTTGTTAGCCCAATTAAGGCGAAGGTTCATGGTTGCAATTTTTATCATATTATGTACATTGTATTATATGTAGTTTTGCGATCAGAAATAATATTTCCTTAATAATTTTTAAAGTAATTAATATAAAAATTTGAAATACCTTTTTATAAATTCATGTCTTTGTTTTATTAGTCCTTTCTATCTCTTCATGGAGTTTTCACAATATAAATTAACGGATTTAATTGATGTGTATTCTACTTAGTTAAGATTGTTGTATTTGAGATGTGCTATTAAAAATAAATAATTTATTTAATATTTAATTTTTTTTATCATATTTAATATATACAAGATAAAAGATACGATATATGCTATTTATATAAGGTACACCAGTTAATAATCTAGTGCGTGCAGGATTATCAACAGAAACTCCATATATTAGTTGATGTATTAAAAAGATTAAATATGATAATAATATTGTTCCATTTACGATTTACCTGATATCTAAGATTTAAAAGAAAATTCAACTTGATAAATTTGAAGTACTAGAATATCTTTGTCTTGAAAATAAAGATTTTTTCCCTTAATTTAGTTTGTTTTTATTTATTATTAATTATTATTTAGAGCTTTGTCTAATTAATTTATATCATACCAGAGAGGGAGCCAGGCAGCCAGCTCTGCCCTCTTTTGAAGAGTCCTTGACCCCCAATTTTTTTTAATATTAAGTATTTTATATATTAATAAAAAAAATGGTCTAATAATTATTTAATTTTTAAAAGGCCAGCTACTCTGATTTCGTTATTGGTCATAATGTCTTGACTATTATAAATAAAATTTCCGATTTTTTTTTCATCTGCAAGATAAAATAATTTTTGCGTACTTAATATATGATTAAATAAATAAGAAGGAGATGCGGTTAACTCCGTATGGTAAGTTTGTCGACATGAGTCACGTTTGGCATCGGGTACATGCCATGCACGTTATTAGATACTTTTATTATGCATCACGTACGACATGAGACATCCAACATGCCATTTGCATGTGGTACTTGCTCCATGACATGTTCTTGTTGTGCACTTGCGTGAAGTCTAATTAAAGAGATCTTTTTACCAAAACTATTGAAGAGAGATCACAAAGTAAGATGAGATAATAATCAAATTTAGTTGACATAATTATATAACTAACTTATATTTCAAAATTAACAGAAACTAATAATTTCAAGCTTGATCATTAATTTGGTTAGGACACATTTTTTTTTCGTTTTCTATTATTCAGATGCTAATACTCTTAATATCGATGAATCTAAATCGAAAAAATAACGCAAGATATCATACTTATTTATAAATCTTTGTAGTTAATTTTTAAATAGTATACACATATTTAATTATTCAAATTAATAACTAGAAGAATAACTAACTAAAAGATTTAGTTCCGTGAGAAAACATCAATTTTAAATGCAAAATGATTTTATTTTATGTATATCAAGACTGAAAAAGAATATTTTTATCTTAAAAAATGTTTATAGAATTAAACTTTTTAACATTTAACAATTATTCATCAAGATGATTTTAATTTAAAACAAAGAGGATTTTTCTATCAAATAAACATGTTCCACAATTTAATAGGCGGCTAACAATATGATCAATATAATTAACAGGTAAAGGTTAACATAGAGAATAATGATTTAACCATTAAGTTTAACAAATAAATTGTTTTTTAATGTTAATGGACAATCTGCATTAGTGATAATTTTTTTTATGACATAATAATTATATTTTTCTATTTTATTTTCAAGTTACATTAATTTAGGATATAAATATTATTTTATCACATAAGAAAGAAAATCAACCTTAAGCTGCAAAATAAAAAAAAATTATATTGACAAGAAAAAATTTGCATTGAAAAAATGAAATATTAGAAATATAAAATAGCGTGATATTTTTTTTGAAATCCGCTCGAAATTCATATCTACTAACATATATATATATATATATATATATATATATATATATATTCCAAAACTTATCTAAATTTTTATTTTATCGTATCTTTGGATTAAAAAAAATGTGATATTTGATAACAATATTTTAATTGTAAACAACTAATGAAGACTCATGATAATTAATGACATCAATATAATTTGATAATATATGATTAAAAAAATAAAATAAGACAAAATGATAAAAAGATAAAGAAGTTAATGTGTAAAGTCATACAAGAAATGCGTGACATTGAACTCTTAAAACTAAACATTTATACTAACAAAAATTTAATAAAATATTTGGGCCCTCAAATTCCAGCGGCCCAGAATATTTTGGGCCCGCGACTTAAAAATCCAAGACTTAGATATTTTTAGATTTTTGTACTGTCCAGTAAAATTTAACTAACAAACCATCGGAACACTTTTACTACTTTATTTCGCCTTTTAATCATACGAGAAAAAAAAAGTTTCTTCTTCTTCTTCTTCTTCTTCTTCTTCGATATCAGGTTGTTATCGTCGACGGTCGGCGGCGATGGCGGAACCGGCAGCGAGGGTGGCTGCTTCCGGCGGCCAGGGGCGACCGGGGCAGCAGCAGGAGCAGCCTGGTATCGGTCAGAAGTTGATGGGGATCTTGAGGATGGCAATGCTCTGGTACTTCGCCACCAGGTTCTTCGGCGGGTCCAAGCGCCCCGCCGAGCCCGCGATTATGATGTCCAATCTCTTTCACAAGGGAGAACCTCTGGTCAGCACTCCTCAAAACCCTCGCTTTAATTATTTACTCAGTTGCTCTCGAGATCGGATCTCTTAGGTTATTTTTGGAAAAAAAATCGTTTTTTAAAGTGAAATATTATATTTTGACGAGGAATAAGGGAAACAGTATGAAATTGGAAGCTTTGGAACAATTTGAGATATCAGGGTTGTGCAGGATCGGATTTTATTTTCTGTGTTACTAAAAAATTTGACTTTTAAATGATTCATTTTTGCTGGAATTTATTATTAATTTTACAGTTGACTATGCTTCATATATTATTAGTTTGTACGAGTCCCTGTCGACTTCTTACGGCTAATGATTTGTTAGTTTTATAGTTGTGGTTGCAAATTTTTCTGCTTCTTGGGTTTCCAAAGACTTTCCACTATCGGGTCTTAATCAGTAACTTTGGTGTTTCAGATGTTTGAATCTACGCTGACTTCTCTTACTGGTTTCCATTCACACAATACATAAAACGTGAAGGCAAGTCTAAGGTTGAGTAGATTGAAGTGTTCAACTGCCCTAAAGTGATTTATTCCACTAGGTTTTATGGAAAAATTAGCCCAATTTTGTTGATACGTGATTTTATTCAGGCGTTACATGATTTGAATTCTTGAGGACCAGGGATTTTGGAATATATAAACGTAGAAAAGTTTTGGGTTCATTTATCTATTTAACCAGAGAAGTTAATACTAAGCAGTCAAATGGGAATATCAAGTTTCATTTGAGATTGATGTTGACGCTGTCCAACTATACCTTGAACTTGGGCTGTTGCTAATTAAATATTATTTGACATTACCGTTAATTATTTTAAAGCTTGTTCAAATTAAAATCTTAAGAGTGTCTGAATAGGCAAATGGATTATAGGTTTGAATGTGCAGGCGAGGATTGAAATGCATACACTAAGTGGTTGAATTTTCGAAGTCAAAAGTAGTTAGGTTTTAGCTGAAAAACTGATAAGTGCTTAAGGGGGAATAAGATTACAGTAGGGAATAGTGTCTGGGAAGACAGAAGAATGTGGAACATACACATGTGGGCTAAAGCTAGAAAATTCATTACACGAAGTAATTCCTTTATGTAATATTATACCCTATCACTACAATGTTTTATGGGTTTAACTTTTTTCTTTTTAGTTTGACAGACTCACATGACTAAACCATTTTACTATAACGTAGAATCAAATTGTTGTTCAATGAAGAAATCACTCAGATATAGTTTGACTCGAAAGAGCTTCTCGGCTCATTGTTACTTAGGTTAAGTTACCATTTAATACTATGCAATTTGCTGAATTAAGGTAAATTATTTAGATGCGATCTTTTCTGTGGTACTTTCTTTCTCTAGAATGATGGTTAACAGTAACATGTAAGAGTATGAACATTCATCATTCTGTCTAGCTGTACGGTTTATGTTGTTCAATTTGATAGCTGAGTCGCATGCATCCCTCAAAAAGGAAAAAAAGAAGCTGAGTCGAATGAGGTTTCGGGAGAATCCCACTTTCCGCTGAATATTTCACATCTTGACTTGCCATTTTTACAAAACTTTAGCTTCTCAATTTTCTTTGCTTATTCAGTTGGTTAAAGGTGGAATTAGAAATAATATTTTCTGCCAATTTTTTTTTATATTATATAGAAGCTAGTTTTGGAAGCCATTATTTAGTTTCATGGAGAATTACAGTAATATGGCATGATGAACTCATCTTTTGTACTTTTCATGGTTGCCTCTCTGCTGATGTTATTCAAGCCTACAACTGGTAATTGTTTTTTCTATTTAATTGTTCAGGACATGTGGCTTTATCTTTCAGAAAAGCAGAAGTTTAATGATTTTGGTAATGATGATGCCCTTGTTTGGCATGAGGCAAATGTTCCATATGCAGTCTGGGAACCAGCTAGTAGCAGGTCTTTGTCTTTGAAGTACTATCCGTCAGAGGTATGGCAGAATTGATAAGAAAAGACTGGTTTCTTATATTAACAAATATCAATTCTTGTTTTGTTACTCGTGTTTCATCCTCAAATGCATGTTTAACTGTTTTGATGCTGTTCTTTAGGCTTTAAAGCACAATGGAAGCCTATATGCTCATGTTTTCTTTGCACGCTCTGGTTACCCTCCAGATCCTAGTGATCCTGAATATGAGCCATTATCTACCTTCAGGAGGACACATTGTTAAGTATTTTGTTCTCCGCTTTCCTTGGTTTGCATTGAATTTATAGTGGTTTGTTGAACTTGGAACACTTTTTCTTCTTTAGCTGTTGTGACCTTCCTACCCAAGTCGAAAGCTGACAAGAGGAGGAGCTTGTTGGGAGAATCCAAGCAGCCAGAAGGAGAGCCACTAATTGAGGTTCTATTCCTCTCTTGGGTTTCATGTTAATATAGAATATGCAACTTAAAAAAAAAACATTCAAATGTTTATCTTCAATAAATGTTGTTTGATCGACTCTTTGCTAGCTTTTCTTCCCATTTTTCCTTAACCTTCGTCAAAGTGATTGTTCTTGTTTCCATTTTTATTGTTTTTTCATATTATCATAGTTTTTTATGAATCTTATTTATCGTGGTTCACAAAAAAATCTTCTATTTGGTTGTCACAGTTGAAAACTGATGCTCACGACGAAGTTAAGGATGAGGGGCCTGTAGAGTGGGTTTCATACTGGAAACCGAATATCACAATTAACCTTGTTGATGATTTTACACAGTATGTCCCCCAGCTAAATGCTTTATTATTGTAAAATTTCTGATTTCGAATGAAAATTTGATAATCACAAGTATATATAACGTGATACTTACCTGTGTTGTTTGCAAACTCTTTTTTTTTCCTGCATTTCCTCACTAGTCTTGTACATGCTTCTGTTTATCTTTTCATCTTCTTCTATTTCTTGGAATCAGGGTGTTAATTTGACTGTTATTTTAACTTCTGACATTAATGTCTTCATTATTGTTAACTCTCATTATCAGGCTAATGTTATTCTGTGTCTTTATTATTGTTATTATTTTTTTAGAGATAAAATGGTGGCAGCTAATTATTTGGTCATCCTGCTTTATTGTGTATAATGAACTTGTATTACATTTGATATACTTAGGAACATTGGAGTGTCCTCAACAATGCAATTACAGAATGTGGGGTATAAATTAGATATTATTGTTACTGTTAGGAGAGTTATACAATAGTCGTCCAAGTTTATTAATTTTTAGATAGATACTTATTACATAATGATAGAAAGGGAGAAGCAAATCTTTCATTACAAACTCCCTTACCATGTTCCCATCCCATTCCCAAAATGTGGGATACAAATTATATGCAATGTTCATCATTTAGTATTGGACATCCCGTGGATTCGTGGAATCCTAGATAGAACACTGATAAAACCATGTTGACGTCCTCTCAAAAAGAACATGTTGATATGTTCATTGTGAAATCACTGAAACCCCAAAGCTCATGGTTCGTGTACGTATATTGATGACCACTCCAACTTGTTGACTAGTAGGTAAATTTTTGTGTGACTGAATAAATACTAGGAGTAATTGGTTAGATGCATTGTCATAGTAGCTGCACTACCTCTGAAGAATGAGAATTTAAAAGTCGGATGTCCTTGGACTCTTAGCACTCTTTTCTGATTGCACCCCCATGTGCAGCCACCAGTTGGATACCCTGCTGACCCGACATCCAGCTGAACTGTGGAAAGAGTCATAAGTGTCCAATGCAGTTATGCTGGTCACCCATTTTGAGCATTCCACAGTCGAGGTCACTACCATAGGACAAATCTGAGTCTTGAGATCTATCAATGAATTGTTTCCTGGGCGAGGCTCAAGAGAATGGAAACCAATTGATAGTCATTATTTCCATTCTAAAAAACGAAACAAAAAACCAAGTAGCTTGTCTAAGTGAATCTATTTGAGTATGATTCTTGTGTGGCTGTTGGAAGATGCCTTGTTTCCTATCTGTTATATAGTATGCTTAATGTATTTACTTTTACTCTATCATGTTACTTTGACGCATGCTGATAATTTCTCAATTTTTGGTCATCTATTGCAGATACCCCCATAACAACATCCCTCCTCATATCACTGACTGTATCCAAAATCTTGTGTGTCAGTAATCTGAGATAATAAGTGACTCTTGTGACTGCACTTCACCAAATGGGTTTTCTTCTACTATTTTTTGTTTTTCATTGACATGTTTGTTGTATATAAATAAATTTTAGAAGACTCAAACATCGTCTAAGATTAATATACTTTCTTGCTTTTCTCAAAAGTTCATTTTTTCTCACTTTATGAAACAACATAGTGAAAAGTATGTTACATGCTATTGTACAAATGCTTAGAATTATGCCTATGGTTCTTGTAAATCTGTGATTTCGGAATGCATTGGAGAATTGTATGCCTTGATCCTTGGTCTTCAGATATCAATGCAGAACCTACATCAGGGAATTATTATCCTACAGTCTACTTCAACGAATTTTGGCTCTTGAGGGACAAATTGATTCCGCTTAATGACACTGTGATGGAAGTGCCACTTAATTTAGAGTTGGGCCCTATTAGTTTGACCAAGTGGCAATTGTTTCTACAGATAGAGCAGTCATTTCAAATTCATCGTAGTTATGGAAGCATGCTTGAAGGCGAGGCTGATCAACTTAAGGTATAAATGATTTTACAGTTGAATGATATGAAATCTTGTCTTTCAAGATGACAGAAGTTCTTTTGTTCTGGACTTCCTCAAAACTAAATATAGACTTTAAGAAGTCGGCGACTAATTACTCTTAGAAAAACCTTTCTCCAAACAAAAATTGCATGCATGCTAAATCCTTTCTTTTGTGAACCTGTTTTTTTTTATTTTGGTTTCCATCTTGCTGACTAATTGATGTATTCTATATATAATCATACAAATATATTTAGGGAAAGAAACAATTCTTTAAGATAGAAATAATTTGCGTATTGGTCATTGTATATCATACTGCTCCCCATATAAAGAAAAATATATTTATGCATTTTTCTATTGTAGAAAAGTATATTTGTTAACATGTCAATCAAAATCTTGAGAGGTAATGTGTGAAGTGTGAAGACGATTCCTCTCAAAAAAAAAGTGTGAAGACGATTTAATATAATTTCAAATCTGAAAAGTAAGTGATTGTAGTTGGAAATTCTGTAATGTTTTGTATTATAAGAGTTACTTTTCTAATATTCGGATAGATGTAAATGAAATTCTGGAAAATATTATTTTGTTGAAATGTGATGTAAATGATTAATTGGAATCAAATTTTATTTATTTTTAAAATTTGATTATTTTATTAAGTGGATATTTAATTTTAATTATATATATTATTTGTTTTATTTTGGTTTAATTTGGATTGATGTTTTTGTGCTTATTTGAAAGTTTTTCAAAACAATTACAAATTGATATTATATGTTTTCTAAAATTTAATATTTTTTTGAGAAGTAAATTTAGTATTATATTTATTCAAATCTTTAGTTTTATATTTAACCACTAATATGTTTATAAGTAAAATAATAATGTTATTAACCTTTTGTTCATAGTTATGCTCAGCCTCTTTTATTCTCTTATTTTTTAGTTTCCTATAATTCCAATAAAAAATTATAAAAATGTATAAAGCCGTTACTGGTTTACTTTTTATGCAAAATATTTAATTAGTTACACCTATCTCTCTCCATCAGTACTCAATGTGGAGCCCACCTTACACTCTCTCCCTCTCTCTTCCATTACTCCTTGGGCCCCAGTTATCTCTCTCCATCATTTGATCCCACCTTCAGGTTTTGGCATGGCAACTACTGCATCGAGGGAAGCTAACTCCATTTACGCTGTAGCTGATGTTTTTATCACTGCAGCACTAACCTTTTCAAGACACAAGAAACTGCAACTGCAGTAAAAAGACTTTCCAGCAGTTGTCTTTACAGCTGACCAAACTCACCCGTTGATTATTTAGATCAAACCAAGCTTTCCTCAAGTCAAGAAAAAGTTGATGTTGAGGCAATACTGATCTGATATAGCATCTCATCTTAAGGTTCATCTTCCGACCATGTTATTTGGTGTATGACAGTCAAGAAATAGTAGCTGGGGGTAAGAGATTAACTTCCAAAATTGTCCAATCCTACAAAATGACTGAGGTGAGTTGGGTGGCAAGAAAATGTAATGTGCAATTTATGAGAACTGTTTTCATTTGTATATATACCTATTCATGAAGATGAAAGTTCTTTTTTATAAAGTTTTATGTATTATTGTTTCTTATGTTTAATATTCTTTTGCCTTTGTGCATATAGTCTGTGGATATATTTCACACGCTTTAACTCATTTTCTTTTTGCAGAGGGTATTCTTGGAAGGAAACCCATATCTTCTCGGGGTGACAATGATTGTATCTCTCCTGCATTCTTTGTTCGATTTCTTGGCTTTTAAGAATGGTACGCGAATGCAAACAGTTAGTATTTATAGTAGAAATCTATATGAATGAAGTCCGAAGAGAACACTTATATGATCTATTTCTTGCAGATATTCAGTTTTGGAATAAAAATAAGTCCATGGAAGGACTGTCTGCAAAATCAGTGGTTGTGAACTTTTTCTGTCAACTGATTATTTTCCTCTATCTCCTTGATAACGAGACTTCATGGATGATACTTGTTAGTTCTGGTGTTGGTGTCTGCATTGAGTTCTGGAAAATAGGGAAAGCTATGCATGTGGAGGTGAGTCAATGCATTTTCTCATTGTATAGAAATCATGTCACAACTGGCCTGAGATTTAAGAGATTGACATCTCTTATTGATCAGAATTATCTGGAAACATGCTGATTCTTTGATTGAAGAACAAATCAGAAAACTTTTTTTTTTGTGAGAGGGAAGAGGATGACTACTGAGCTTGGGTAGTTATCCCGCTTTTATTAAAGCTAGATTTAAAAAATGTACAAGTATAAACCCAAGACACCCAGAAAAGCTCCACCTGGTGGGTGTGTATGCCCACAAAAAGACACTATCCAGCTCCCCACTCGCTAATAAAAAAGACTATGATGTACAATGAGAAAACTTATTGTTGCTTGGACATAGAAAGTTGTTCTATCAAGGATTTTCATTATGCTATTCTATCATCCCCATTTATATGGGTGTCAATATCTTACCATTTACTCTCATTTGATGACAAGAATTATCTGGAATCTTCCAAATTCTTCGATTAAAGAACAAATAAGCACTTGTTTCTTGGATATACAGAGCTGTTTTCTCAAAGATTTTCTTTATAACGCTACCCAAATTCATTATAGGTTTCTACAACTCACCAATTCCTGCAGTATCCAGCTTTGGGTCATCATAAATCATTATTAACTTCGAGTCATTAATATCATCGTGTTCAACTACTTACAATTCCACAAATATGCATGTTTCATGTTTAAATTTGTTGTTTCTCTTTTATTTGAAGTTGTTGACTTCGATGCACTGATCTTTTGGACCTTTAGACTCATAATATTGGTTAAAGGGTCCACCAAACTTTAAGTTGTGCTAATATTTTTGGTTTTGTGGCTTTTTTATCAGATTGATAGGAGTGGAAGGATTCCCATGCTAAAATTTCGTGATCGTGAGTCATATTCGAAAAATAAAACCAAGGAGTATGATGATCTCGCCATGAAGTATCTATCGTATGTTCTTTTCTTCCTCGTGGCATGCTCTTCTATCTATTCTCTTAAATACGAGCAGCACAAGAGCTGGTATTCTTGGATACTCTCGTCTTTCACTAGCTGTGTGTATATGTTTGGTATGTTCCCTGTTCCTTCTTCCTTTTCATCCTTAACAATTTCATCTTTTAAGCTTTTATCTGTAATTATGCAAACGATCCATGATAGTTTAATGTAGTAAGAAGTTTTGCTATTTTTGTTGGTGGCAGCACTAACTCATGGAATGTCGAGTTTTTAAGGTTTGTGATGGTGGCCTTTGTCGATACTCATATATTTTCATAGAATTATAGGTTTCTGCTGGTGCTTGATGAGTGACTCTTATTTAAGATGTCTCAAACTTTTTCTTCCATACTGTTAAAACTTGGAAGGCATGACCTTATACATGAAGGAAATTACCATTGTGGCATGGCCAATGAGATGGTATTTCTTCATGGTTCTTATTCCTACTTTGGAACAGTCTTAGGTACTGTGGTTTTTTATCCAGTGTATATCATAAGTTGAAATCTCCCCAACTTTCTCATTAATGTGATGTGCTAAATTGGATTTCATTTGATAGTATTTGAATTCTTCTGATTAGTGGTTTTCTCATTTTTTTTTGGGAAGTGATTTGGAAATTATTCCACTTACTGATTCCCTCCTTTGTATCTCTAACTAGCTAAAATATAACTGTATTTTTGAGAAAGAGCGCTCTAACTGTAAATGCCATTTTTCATCTTTGACCATCTATTTTTCTTTTAATTATTAAGCTATAGTTAGAATTAATTTATCCAGAATTGTGGAGGCATGTTATCAACATCCTCACTGTATCTTATTCAACCTATGGTTATGATAACAGTTTTCTTCTTTCTTTTCTTGGGAGTGACTATTCAACCTTTTTGCTCTGCAGGTTTTATTATGATGTGCCCTCAGCTTTTCATAAATTATAAACTCAAATCTGTGGCTCATCTTCCTTGGAGGCAAATGACATACAAGTTCCTCAATACAATTGTGGATGATCTTTTTGCATTCGTTATCAAAATGCCAATTCTTCATCGTCTATCTGTTTTCCGAGATGGTGAGTTTTCGTAGAATCAGGTTTATGCGCTTATTAAAATAGTTCCTGTCTTGCTCTTCGTGCTATAAGATGAAATACTATGGATATTGACCTTATTTTTATTATACCTGTCCTTTACCATGAGTTAATGATATTATAAGCACCTGGGCACATATACACAACTTAGATATATTTTTTTGAACACTAACCTACTTGTTGTGACTATGCAGATGTTATTTTCTTGATATATCTGTACCAGAGGTGGAAATATCCAGTAGACAAGAAGCGAGTGAATGAATTTGGCTTTGGCGGTGAAGATGAAGATCAAAACAACAAAAACTTGATTTCCAGCAATCCATCCACGTCCCAAGATGACAATGATGCAACAACTCAGGGTGATAAGAAGACCAACTGAGCTCTCTGTTCATTTTATTTTTCTTAGTATAGTTTTGCAGGCCTAGACTCTGTTCTTTTACCAGTATACTGCTGGGATATTGCGGTTTTAGCCATCACTGCCTAGAGGCGACGAATTTTTATGGCTGACATGGATGTCATTGCAAACACTCATATAGTTACTAACATGTGTTTAGAGTTTGAATTTAGGCGTGCTTTGGGAATTCAGATATGTTCCTTGGATAGAACAAACATATAAGGCATCTGTATTTTCATTCTTTCAATCATTAAGTTGTTTGTTAGGCTTGTCTTTCCCTCATCTTAGTGACTTCCAGGCCAGTCGATTTTGTCATGGAAGATCCTTGTATTAGAAACATAAACATGATAGTGTGAACTTTGCTGTGCTTGATTTGGATATTGCCAGAGCGACTTCATCATGTCTCAGTTCTTTTATGGCCTTTGGGCTTCGAGTGTTTCCAACTTCTCTTTGGCACAGAGTAAATTATTGAGCTCTATTATTTTTTTTTTCTCTTTTATATTTGGCTCAGTTTGTAGTAGAGTTAAAAATTTCATAGGCTGTAGTCATTGGTTGGCACGTAAATCTCCACTTCGATCAAACTGCATGATTTTTTTGAAGAAAAAAAGTGAAATGAATTGCATGATATTTTAATCAAATTTGATTAGTACATATAATTAATAGGTTTTGTGTTTGAGAGACGAGTGAGCTAGTAACTTCGAGTTCGAGCTCTTGAAATTATTAATTTGGTTTGAGTTATTTTTTCGCTCATGTTCCAACATCGGATTAGTAGTCCTAGACATCGATGGAGTATCATTCAAAAAAATTTGCATGATATTTTTAAAAAGGGTTTAATGAAATTATGAATGTCACTTACGACGGTTAAGTCATACAAATTTTTAATATTTAAAAGTTCTTACATCTAAAAAATAATAGATATGGCGATCAGTTCTTGCAACTCAAAAAATAAAAGATGACAGTCATTGGTAATTTTTTACAAGTTTAATGAATGTGTAGGCCATTTTCTTGATTTATGCATGAATTAAGATATTCAATAATTAAAATTAGATTTGTAATAAGAATTGATTTTTTATATTTCAAAAGCATAGTCAATTATGTTATTAAACATTTGATGACTTATGTTAAATTAGATGTTTGATTCACAATACACACTTATTAAACTCAATTCTCTTATTGGAATATCGACTTTGAAACATTAGTTAGAGATTGTTTTTTTTTTCTCAACAAAACTTTCTCATCTTATTTGTCCTTTCAAATGATAAGAAAACATTTACATTTTGGGTGTGGATTCAGATTAATTCATCCTGAGATCGTTAAAAACAAATCTCATTTTCCCAATTATGACTTGTGACCTCTTAGAACAAAAAAAATTAATGAAAAGAAAAGCAATCCATTATTTTTCTAATATCAAAATATTTTAAAAAATAATCGTCATTAGCGATTGACATTTTTCATGCTTTCAAGAACGCAAAGTGCATTTACCCATAAGAGTTGGTGAAGTGGTAAATACTTTCTCCTTATTTAAAAAAATCTCGAATTTGAGTTCCTCGCATTAATATTTTTGATGAAAGCCCACCTATCATAGTTGGACTCGATAATGAATTGAGATTCTAATTTGTGGCCAATGCGCATAATCATTAGCGTTGCATGAGTTGAATAATCGACGTTTTTTTTTCAAATATTATGATGGCAATGCATTTAATGCGGTGCTTTCAAATTTTGAACTCTAGATTTTTTATAAAAATAAAATGCAGATGCATTGGATTAAGTGATGCTATGGTCTTTATTAAGAGAAATTAAAATTTAAATAAAGTTAAGATAAATAATTGAGCGTAATTAAAAGCAAAGTGGGGCCCGTAATGGCAGCACGTTGCACTGCCCTTTTTGCCCTTCGCTTTCGTCAGACATGATGAGAAGTTGAAGTTGGTCACAGCTGTCAACAAAGATGATAAATTATTAGGTCTTGCTTTTACTGATGATTTATTACTTGCCGATTTTATTAGGTGCCGTCTTTTTTCGGATGATCCCTTCTATTAAACTGGCAATCAATATTCAGAACTAATAATAATAATAATAATAATAATAATAATAATAATAATAATAATAATAATAATAATAATTCAAATGAATAATTTGTAAAAGCTTATTTTTTATATAATTCGGAGCTATTAACAATTATGCTATTCACTAATTCAATTCTCTTTTGGTTGATTAAGTATCTTTGATATTTTCTTTTTTAAGTGTTACAAACAAAATTTCTGGAAATGTCCTTTAAATTGAAGACTTTTAAACTGGATTAGCCAACTTTTTTAATTTCGGAATTCACAAAGAAAAGAAGAATTTTTTTTTATCAAATTCAACTGATTTTTTTTCGGCAGCTCTTTCTCAAAGTTTATTTTCACTATCATTATAGCAAGTCAATTAAAAACATCTTAAAGAGAGTGAGACACCCTTTCATTAATTATTTTAAACTAAGGTTAATATTTGTATCAAATCGAACTGTAGGACTATTTAAGGTGACGATGGGTCTTGTGACATTTTAAACTGATTGGTCACATATTCGATAAGAAGACAAAAAATCATGGAATACTACATGAATTGAAACACATCATTATAAATAGTTGATTACTAAAGAAAGACAAGGTGAGCTAATTAACTAACGTGCATGAAAAAATTAATCATGCGCTTGAAATCGAGATTGGCGTTTGAATAATAATAATAATAATAATAATAATAATAATAATAATAATAATAATAATAATAACATGTTACATAATTTACAATGAATAAAAAAGTTAGAAAAATATTTAACGAATTTAATATTTTACTATTGAAAAGATACATAACTTATCATATAGTTTTTTTTTCTTTTTTTTCCTAATAATTGGCTCTCAGATGAATTATTTTCATAATCTTTAGAATATGGAGCCGCTAAAGATGAACTAATTATTTGAAATTAGTGAGCATCATTGTTATCTATCTCTTTAACTATAAAATATTAAATTTACGATGAATATAAAAAATAATTAAAAAAGAAAAAAAATAATATTCATCGTCGATTTAACTACTAATGTGAAGATAAGTAATATGATGTTTTTATCTTTATTTTTCCCTTTCGAATTAGTAACTTCATATTTTTCTCAATTCAATTAGTTTGAACTATTAACTAACGGTTAGTTTTAACTATTTATTAACGGTATGGAAAGCAAAAGAGATGGAAGCATGCATGCATTGCTTCAAACAACCTGCACGTTACGAGGAGGTGGAGACACACAAAAGAGTACAACACAACGAATCTTTGACCATGAGCCTCGAATTCCGTGTATCATTTGACTATTTAATATATTAAAATTTGTGCATGATATGATAATTCTTAAGATATAGACTTTATTAACAAAATTTATATATTACTCTAAATTTGTATTAATATGAAATACAGAATTATATTTTCTCAATCTTTAGGTGCACATATTCGATTTTACTAATCGACTAATTCAATTTGAGAAAGATGTATTTGTCGAATTTAACATTTTTTATTATTAACTAAAACAAGATAATCGAATTCATTTTTAATGATTTGTGATCAAAATTTAAAAATTGATTTAAATAATCATTAAAATTGGATTTGACCATCTCTTCTACTTGAAAAAAAATATTACTTAGCTCGGACCGAAAAAATATGTTACTTAGCGAAATTACTAAGTTAGTTCCTTAAATATGACCTGAATCATCAAATTTAATTTTAAAAATATGTGATAAAAAAATTAAAATATTATTTTAAAATTTTAAATTCAATCATATATTATCAAAATCAAATTGACAAATAGAGGCATCAATAAAAAAATTATTTAATAAAATTGTTAAGTAAATTCCCAACCTCCTTCTTGCCTACTTTAGTATTTTCTCAATTACAATGAACAAGTACTAATCTGCCTGGTTATTTGTCGAATTTAAAATTTTGATTATTAACTAAAACAAGATCATGGAATTCAATTTTAATGATTTGTGATCAAAATTTAAAAATTGATTCAAAATAATCATTAAAATTGGATTTGACCATCTCTTCTACTTGAAAAAAAATATTACTTAGCTCGGACCGAAAAAAAGGTTACTTAGCGAAATTACTAAGTTAGCTCCTTAAATATGGCCTGAATAATCAAATTTAATTTTAAAAATATGTGATAAAAAAATTAAAATATTATTTTAAAATTTTAAATTCAATCATATATTATCAAAATCAAATTTGACAAATCGAGGCATCAATAAAAAATTTATTAATAAAATTGTTAAGTAAATTCCCAAACCTCCTTCTTGCCTACTTTAGTATTTTCTCAATTACAAGGAACAAGTACTAATTTACCTGGTCTTGCTTCTACTACCTACTTATATTTTATTGAGCACAATTCATTAGAGGAAACAAAACCTTACCAAAGCACAATAAGCAAACAAACAAAAATTCCCATCATATGATGTAATATTAACCAAATTAAACTGTTGATCAATTAGAAATATTGTCGCAATGTAATGTAGTCTTTGCGAGAGATTGCAATCTAAGGCCAGACAATTCAATAAGATTCTATATGCAAAGAACATGGAGTGTTTGGTGAATGATTGGAACCCCCCAATTGATATGTTAACTACTCCAGGCACCAAAGCTTTCATTAATTCTCATTTGGATTTTGTTTGGATGAGGAGCTAAGAAGAAATTAAGATAAATAGAGTTAAAATATAAATACATTCATACCATCAATGTTTTTTTTTTGGTAAAATAATAGTTCAATAATTTAATAATTAAAATATTAACAAAGCAAATTCCATTATCTAATTTATTTTTTTGGATTTCAAAACTAAGATATAAATATAAAGATCTTTTTAATAGTTTAGCATTTTACATAAAAAAATATTTAGCATACTAATTTAACAAGTATAGTGTGAAATGTCATTACAAATAAACTAATAATGGTTTCAAATTTAGTTATAATATTCAAATCTCTCACAAAAAGAAATCTATAATTTTATTTTTCATGGGTTTATTCTTTTTTTATCTCATTCTTTGATAGTCGCTTTTAGAGAAACATAGATGGAATTTGAAGGTGTTCCAATGGAATAAAAGTGACTATAAAATTCATAATATTTAAGCATTTTGGGTGTGCTATACCTTGTATCTATAATATTTTTGTCTTCAAGAATCTTTCTTTCATTTAATCATTTAATAAATGTTTAAAATCTTCGGTTACTATTAATCAAATATCAGACAATCCGAACTTTTTTTACTTATATTTAAAAGAAAAATATTCTAAAAAATTCATAAAATTAACAGAAAATGAAATGCTAAATGAGTATAAGAAACACACACATGTCTAGTGCATTTTTCTCATATCTCTATGTCAAATTGTGCCTCACCTTTCTACACCCGCACAATCTCTCGATTGTTTCTTTCTACCAAATTAAACAAAAGTCCACAAACAAGTGATAATTTTTTTTTCTCATTTAAACGAATTAAATCTCTGCCTAGGAAAATAATTCCTATTTGAAGTCTGATCCGGCATAACGTCATGTGCATTGACACAAATTTAATCATAAAAGAGTTTTCGATATTGGCGGCAGGGCAAATAAAAAAAATATAAACAAAGGTTCACAAATTAATGGAATCAGAACACCAAACTTTGATGTGACAGTTTTGTTAAATCAAACGTGACAATTGTGTTATGAGAGAAAGAAGTATTAATTAGTATGATGGAGAATCGATTCGATTCTTACACGAGAATATTTAACTTTCAATCCGGTATAAATCTTCACTGTATATCCACATAAGTAATGGCTTATATTCTAATTAGGATGATTGAGTGACAGAGATTTGAATATAGCACCCTCATAAAAAATATTTCCGAAATTAATATTATTTTTAATTTTCCGACACCCGATCGATCCCCGGAACAGGGATAGTGAGCGCCCTGAATATCTGAAACTAAAAATACTTTTATGAAACTAATAATTACAATAACTATTTTAACTGCTCGCTTAAAAACAATAATAATTATAAAACTGTATTAAATAACTATGTGTGTCAATAAATATTTATCTATTTATTTGATATTGATCAATTATCAAAATATATAATAATTTACTTAATAATTAAAATAAATAAAATATATTCGGGGTTGGGGGTCGGGGATGAGGGAATAATTCCTCGACCCATCTTCGAAATATGGATGAAAGAGAAATTCTTCCATATTCTTCCTCGTGAAGATAAAATTTCGAGGGAGGTGAAACGACTCCTGAATCCCATCTCTGAAATAGGGACAAAAGAGAAATTCTTCTATTCCTGTGAAATTCAAGGGAAAATAATTCTTCGATCCCATCCCTAAATAGAGACGAAAATATTAAATCCTCATGAGATAAAAATCTCCGAACTTGAGGCCCAAAATGGAATCCCCTTGAGACTTTCCAAAGTCGAAGAATTTTTACATTTATTTTTGTAATATGAGTTTTAGTTAAATAAAAGAAAATAATAATCGGTGGAATTTTATTTTTTTATTTTCAGTCTTCCATTTTTTTGTATCAAGACATAAACCTCCATTTGTTTGTGCTAAAAAAAGAAGAAGATACTTATCTATCCCTATTCATAAGGTGTCCCACATTATTATAGTAGATAATATGGAGGCTCTCCTAAACTAATTTATTTAGTTATAAATAACATAACAATTGATAATGCATTACATTTTAACTTAACTGCAAACTTATCTGATATTTCTAATGCAGTATGATCTCCTACAAATTTGAGGTAAAGAACTCATACGAATCTCGCTCAAAATCTCACGCTACATGAGAACAGAATCAAATTCAGAAAAAAAAGCTTTGTAAATGGTAAATCTACATATCTTATTCTCGCTTGATATCCATAATAATAATTTGTATCAGCTTAAAAATAACAAAATAAACAAACTATTTTCAACTTTACACCTTGCCAACTTTTTTCTTTTCTATTTATTTTATTATTTTTCCCTGCAACAAGAGGGAATTAAGTTTTCTTAGCGCATGAATCAAAATATTAATAATTTTAGTTCAAAGAATGTCGAAACAAAAAGGTCACAATAATTTCTTTACCTAAAATTACTCATAATTTTAGTGCACTATAAGATACACCACAACCTACCTTTCTTTATAGTTGAACTGAGAAGTTATGGAGAATTTAATTTCCTTTCGCTTTCCTTTTAAATTATTCTGTTTAAGGCGTTAATATAGTCAATTAATTGTTTTTTATAAATATTATCATTAAAGCAATTAATCCATGGCAAATTAGGAGCATATATGCATGGCCCGCTACACTCTTCAATGGGTTGTGCAGATCCAAACGATGGAGAAGGTGCTTTTGTCCTCCAAGAGAGGAACAACCTCATCTCAACTTGTGCCCTACTTGTGGCAAAAAGGTTTCATGTCACACATGATTGCATTCTTTTCCTGGTTCACAACCTTCCTTTCTATATCCACAAGCTGTGCCTGCAGAATCAAGAGGTTTGTGTTCTAATCCTACATTTTTTTTCATAGTACAAAGAAAAAAATAAAACATTGGAAAATCTTGTTATAACTGAATTCGGATTTTTGTATTATAAGATGAAATCATATGCCATTCTGATATAATATTTTTGTCATCCCATATATAAAAATTGACTATATATACA
>LTAE01002699.1:0-16332 GCA_001647135.1 Pontederia paniculata | reverse complement strand
AGAGAGAGAGAGAGAGAGAGAGAGAGAGAGAGAGAGAGAGAGAGAGAGAGAGAGCTCACACTGTTCAATGCATTTGCATAAGGCCTATGTAGAGTTGGGTCTCCAAGTTGGCCCATAATAACAGGAACCTTATTATACAAAGTCATGTAGCAATTAATCTGATTTCAGTAAATTGCAAAGTTTAAATGCAACAAAAAAAATGGTGTGGATGATAATTTATCAACATGCATACCCAACTAAGATCAAGGATTTTGGTTGCCAGGGGTATTATAATTTGTATGGAGGGGCTGCTCAGTATCCACTGTATGGAGGGGCTGCATCAGGTGTAATGGCAGGAGGCAGCACTACTGCTGGTTACTACCCATACTTCCAGTTTGGCCAGGGTGCAACTGCTGCAGCCTACGGCCATGGCCAAGGATATGGCATGCAGTACCCTCAGATGTTCCAGTACTCGCCGGTGACCTCATCTGCCGGAGTGACCGGGTTCGCTGCTGCACAACTCTACGGCGGCCCCATCTCTCTCTCAAGCCCCACAGCCCAAGCAGGTAATTTAAGCTTTGTTCATATCAACTATATATGCATGTTTTATTGCTTTCTGATTAAGGCACTTGTTCATTTGCAATTTGTGGTACTAATATCTTTAACAGTGCCTCTTGCTGTAAAACAGGCATGACTGCGGCTCTCACAGCTCCATCCCTGCCAAGCCCACCAGAACATCACTACAGGCTCATCCCTGCCCACTTCACTGCATCCACAACACCAGAACAACCTTTGGCCTAACCATGACTCTTCTTAGTCTCTCATCCTCATTTGCTGTTTTCAGATGTCCTTTTTCATATGTCTGTCATCGAGTCTGTCAGTCACCCTCTCTAACACTGGCCCAAAATGTTTCCACCCTGCCGACCATGTCCAGAACTCATATGAGTTCAGAAGCATCAGGTGAATGCTGCAGATCCTTACAAAGTTATGGGTGGTCATCTGGGCAGCTGCATATATCCCTGGTATGGGATCAAAGCATCTGCACCCACTGGAGGTGGTGCATGCAACTTCAGATACAAAGTTTTACTATGAGTTGGCTCCTGTAGAGCCCAACCAAATCTAAAGAACCCTTCTAACCTCAAAAGGCCCTTGGAGGGCTTAATTATCTTTCTCAGATATCTATGTTGGATTAGTGAAAAAAATCAATTGGAACTTGTTTTGTTCAAGTGCAGTTAGAATTCCTCATGGGTAGAGGAACACTTGGTCAAATTAGGCAAGCCCTGGTTATTGATGCTTGGGGTTATGACCGGATAATTAGTGTCAGTTTAATGATCATTGCTAGTTTATTAAACATCATTTAAGAATTTAGTAGGAACAAGAACTCAGCTTACCTAGGGAAAGGTAAGATGGCTCACTAACCTCATCTGCAATATCTAGTTTTTTTTTCCATTTGGTTTGTACATTTTGGCTATGTGCTCCAAGGGGAAGCACTAGCCACAGTCCTGTGGTCAAAAACTATAACGGTGCACAGCTAGTGTTTGTTTTTTACATGTAGCTCTGCCCTATGTCACTAACTCTTCAGATGAGAGCTCCAATGGTTCTGGAGTTCCCTCAGACCTGGGAGGAATATTTTTGCTCTCCTGGGACTCACCCTCACATGGTTAGGCCAAATCTCTCTCTTTCTCTCTCTCTCACTCTCTCTCGGGATGCTTAAATCAGGTACTTTGTAGTATTTTAATTATCTGGGATGTACTAAGAGATAGACTCTAATAACCAGCTATGCTACTGTAGGACAGTCTGATATCTTTCTTTCTACATTTCAAGATACTTTGTACTGGTTTCTATTAATATTATGTTTTAAGCATCTCCTAATTATTAATTATGTAATTATTTATTTTATCTCCATGAATTGGTGAGTAAATCAGAATTTTTCTTCCCATGCTATGACCAATCATGATACAGATTAAAGTAAAATGGACATTTCCAACTGCAAGCATGAAGCTGAAAAGAGTCTAGTTTTAACTCATGTAATTGGTTTTTTGCCTTCCTATAGCCACTTAAGAACTTAAGTTGATGTAAAAACCTCTAGATGAAAGCCAGAATAACTTAGAAATCTTCTCCCTATGAAAGTGGCAATTAGTAACAGCAACACCTAAAGAGTTGATATGATTTATACCTCGAAAAGCATCATTTGTCTTGAGAGGGAAATTAAGTATGTAAGTTCAATATTTTGGAAATTACTTAAGGAATTATTGTGTAGAGATTTACTTATCCAATCTGTTTACTGCTTACCAAACTCCCAAAGCAGGATATGACTGATCAACAATGATAAAAATAAGATACAATGATTTAGAATTATGCATGGTGAGTGGATTGAATGCCTGAAAGGTTGAAAAAAGAATTCATGTGGTGAAACTAGCACAGAAAGATTGAATAATTTAATGGTTTGAAGAATCCCTATGAAAGATTGTAAGCATTGAAAATTAAAATCTGAACTAAGATTCGTAATTAGATGAAATCTGAATAAACCAATCATCATTTGTTAGCAAAAAAAAAAAGATATATGGCACCAGCAGAAAAGTGTGTATTTGCAGACACTTTTACCGCAAATTTAGTGATTACTATGGTAAATAAAAAATTTGTAATGGATTGCTCCATCCGCCACAAAAGAACATTCAATGACATTAATTTCATGAAAGATTAAATGATAGTATAAATTCAAAAAAGATGCATGTATGCAAATTCAAGGTAAATTTCGCAACTATCCCCCAACTTCATTTTGTAGCTCAACCCTATAAGATTGTTTTTGTAATATGACCAAGCTCCATCTTTCAAATTTTGCAAGGTTTTTCTTCTGATTGACTATTGATCGAGAATTATTTGATTGTTCCTAGGTGGCTACCACAAACTCATATTTTCTCAAATATTATAAAAAAAATATTTCAAAATTAGTTTTTATTCATTATTGCATCCTCAACTGTCCTCGAGCTATATATAATATATATATATATTCATTATAAAGTAGGGATAGTTCTTTATCTTTATTATTTTGCAACCATGATCCTTTTAATAGTCGTAAGATAATTTCCTATTAAATGTTAATATGGTTATCACGTTATTATTTCCTCTCTTCTTCAAAATGGAATTCCCATTGAGTCAATCCACCAAAGAAAAAGGTGGACCGACTTCCCCACCAGTAGAACATGGGATGCAAACAATATCCCCCTCCCCCGAATTCATCCCTCCACCATAACAAAGGACCACCGCTCCCATCCACGAGCATAGATGAAACAATGGGCATCACCTCTAAATCTTCTTTGCTGTCGGTTAGGGGTGACATAGACCAACATTGACTTACTCTACCGTTGGCCACCGCGAGTGAAGGAAATTAGTCAATACACTAATTAAAATTTAAAATGAAGAAAAACATGATACCATGATTGAACAATTCAATTTGTCATTAAATTGCGAAAAGTTTCAATAAGCAAAAGATGATGTATATAGGGTGGAGTTATTAGCAACTCATCGTCGTTTAAAGAGGTTTCAAGTTCGAGTTCCTCTGTACATAAAAAAATTGTTGAGAGCCTCACCAGCCACAAACTAGTTGAGGCGAAGTCCTGAAAATTGAGGTGGCATTAGGGAAAAAAATGTTGTACATGTATTTTGTACATGAAATAATAATTCAAAAAGACCATCTAATGTACATAAAAGAAAAACATGACCATGTCACATCATAACAATAAGGGACACAACAACCCAATGGCTAATATATATCTAAATTGTGACATTGATACAAGAGTGCATGCTCATCACATGACATAAATTTTTTATTTTAATTTTAAATCAAATACTGATGATTAGCACAAATAAGGACTTAAAATAATACTAAAGGTACTTTAAATATTAAGATAAGAATTTGGATATTAATGGAGGACTATTATCAAATATTTCTTCACTCTAAAGTCTATAAACCCACCCATTAACATACAAACACAAATAATAGATTATCATTCATCACATGTAAAAATAAAGGCGAGGAGATAAGCATGGATAATCTTAGTGAGTGATAAATGAATTTCACAAATATTTGGGAATTAGAAGGATTGGAAGTTGCATATGGGAATAGGCTAGTAAGTATGTATGGATGATATTTAAAACATTTACCGCTCTTAGATAAAAAAATAATATAAGTCATCACTTGTGCCGTTAGAAATAGAATCCTTAAGTAAGTTGATTGTGTGGACTACCTACTTTGCCCCATCATGGTCTATTATGTATTGCCTACGATATCGTAGTTTACGCTAAATTCATAATATAATATTGGATGGCCTTTTTATACTAAAGGTTGTTGGATGGTAGGTTTGTTTGCCGCACTTACTCGGGGTGATCAAGACCCGATTCTTAAAAAAAATTCATACAAGGCAAATTTTCATATGATATGCAAATTATGTAATGAATTCACGTACATATTGAATTTGACAAAAAAAATATAACTTGCATTTATAAAAAGGACATCCATAAATCATTGACATCCATCAAATCCATAGAAAATCGCATAAAGTCATATCCATAAAAATCATATATCAAGAGTAGTTATTAACTAGTAGGACTCTTAGCATGACTTGATATATAACTGATAAGTGTGATAAATGCATAAGTATGATGAGCATAATACACCTATTCATAGCATTATCATGTGATTGAAGTCTTATTTTATATCAATTCCTTCAAAGAAATGCAAGCTACACTAGGTTGATCCTGTAGATTTTGAGGACAATGGATATATTGCTTGAAGGTTCGATCGACATTCAGCTGCACTAGACCCGTAGTCAGAAATGCAAAGACATAGCCACATTTTGTTCAAGCTGCCAATTTCGCGAAGGAGAAGGAATTCGCTACGGTTAACACTAAGCAAACCGTAGTGATGGTCGTAGCGACAACACAAGCAGTCGTAGCGACATCAACATAGGATGTAGCGCACGACTCCCACCCGTAGTGCATGTGGCCATGACCGTAGTCAAGCTCTCACATCCATATCAGCCGCGTCCAAGATCGTAGTGCAACTCATCAGCCCGTAGTGCATTTCCTTAAGGTCGTAGTCGATCTCTCACACCCCTACTGCATGATCAACAATCGTAGTGCATCACATTCTGGCCATAGCGCAACCCAATGAAGCCGTAGTCAGTTATATCTGATCGTTAGTGGTTGGTGGCCTTGGCTACATTGGTATATAAGTGATAATTAGGATTTTGGGGGTGCCCTCTCTCCTTTTTTTTTGGATGGGAGTCAAAATTTGGAGGCTTTACTTTGTTCTTAGGGATTACTAAATTTGTAAGAGGTACAATTAATGATTTTTGTTTTAGACTTTAATTCATGTTGAATGTGAATGGTTGAACTTAAGGTTTCGAGAGTTATGATGATTTCTTCTCTTTTACTTCTCTCCTCCCTCTCTTATTATGGATAATTAATTCCTCTTGTTTTAGAGTTAGATGAAATTTAGGGTTTAATTGCTTTGAAATAGTGATTATACATGCATGTGACTATTTTACTTAGTGAACATCTTGTTAGATTCTTATGAGATTAGTTATCTCATTTGAGTTATTCTAGGTTGTTAAGTGATGAAAATTATTTTAATCAACTAATAATTAGTATCTTTGCTAATAAGACATATGAATGCTATCTAGAAATAGAAGTGTCTTGTATTGCTTCTTGATGCTCATGAATGTAATGCAACTATTGTTATAATGAATGCATGAAAATATTATTCCATAACCCTAGTTAGAATTGTGTTACCTTGAAAGAGGAATGCATGATTATCGGAGTGAAGCAAGAGTCTATTGCATGTTATATCATTACTCCTTTGCATGATCACCCTAGATGGATTCAAAATCCTAGAACCTCTCTCTTCTATATTTATTCTCATTCTAGTGCTTAGCATATTTACTTTTGTGATATCCTCTTTCGTTAATTGTAATCGTAGTATTTTCTCCTCTAACCCTAATCGTCTAGATACTTTTTGAGAAGTCTAACACTAGTTTTCGACCACTTCCATGTGGGATCGATATTTTATTACTACAACAAGGTCTCATATGCTTGTGGGACGATTGACATATTTTTGGCATCGTTGCCGAGGAAGTGTGTCAATATTAGAATTTTATTTTTAATTGTTACTCTAGACACTTTTCTTTTGTTTTTATTATTATATGCCACACTCGTTCAGAGAATTAGAACATTTTGACCCAAAAATTGAAAGAACTTGCCGAGCAATTCGAAGAGCTAGTAGACAAAACATGGCTGCGAACCAAGGAGAAGGTCCACGAATTGATATTGCAAATGAACAAGTTGCTAATGAAGGGAACAACATCAACCAAGTAAACTATCAACAAGGGGCACCACATGTAAATGCAAATGTTAATCATCAAGAGGTGATGGATGTCCCTATGAGAGAACTCATAAGAAGACATTATGGAGGAGCGTAATCAAGTCTTATGATGTCAAAGATTGCGGCCAACAATTTTGAACTAAAATCCGGCCTTATCAAAATGGTGCAACTCAACCAATTTGGAGGAGCCATTAATGAAGATCCTACCTCCCATATGATTAGGTTCCTTCAAATTTGTGATACAATCAAGATAAATGGAGTAACTGAGAATGCCATTAAGATGAGACTCTTCCCATTTTCTCTTCGAGATGAAGCTCAAGAATGATTAGACTCTCGACCTCAAGGAGTATTCAACAGTTGGGATGATTTGTTTCAAACTTTTATGTCAAGATTTTATCCATCCGGCAAATACTTCAAGTTGAGAAATAAGATCAATTGCTTCAAACCAATATTGCCATAACCGAACCGGACGTCGACCCGGAGGAGCCTCCGGATTAAGTTTAACCGGTTGAACCGATTAAACCGGATGGTCGAACCAGATACTATTAAAAAATATTAAATTAAAATATGATTTATTATTTAGATAAAAGAGTCATAAATAAATGATTAAATATGAATAAAAATCAAATTTATTTTCAAAAATTATAATCAATTAACATTTTATTNAAAATATGATTTATTATTTAGATAAAAGAGTCATAAATAAATGATTAAATATGAATAAAAATCAAATTTATTTTCAAAAATTATAATCAATTAACATTTTATTTGATACAAAAATTATTAATAAAAATATATCTTAAATAATTATTTATTAAAACACAAATATCAAGTAAAGAATTATTTTATAATTAAAAAGAAAAAGAAATAAAAATTAATTTAAAAGGCTTCTAACTATAGTTTTTTTCATGGCCCATTTATCTCCAAAGCTCACTCCCTCTTTTCAGCCCAATTTTTTTCTTTTTTTTACTTGAACCGGCCGGTTCACTGAAAATGGCTGGTTCGTGTGGTTCAACCCTTATTTTTTCGGTTCTTGACCGGTTTTGATCGATCAAACTCCTTACCCGATTTTTTCATCGAACCAAGACCGGACTAGGCCCCGATCGACGGTCGAATCGGTCGAACCGACCGGTCCGGTCTGGTTCTGACAACAATGCTTCAAACAAAAGGAGAATGAAAGTTTGGAAGCGGAATGAAAAATATTCAAGAAGGTGCAAAGACAATGCTCTCACCATCAATTGTCGAATTGGTTGTTAATTGAAAAATTCACAATGGACTAACATCGGCAATGAAGTTTAGTATTGACTTTTCTTCGACAAGTGGATCCATCAGGAATTTACCTTATGCAAAAACTTGTGATTTATTGGACCAATTGGCCGCAAATGATCTTCTTCAAGATGGACACAACCAAATGATGAAGCTTACAATGTTTTGAGTGCAAAGGTGGACACACTAGTGCAAATGATGTCAAATATGAACCAAAAGCAATTCAAGTCAAGTGGCTAATGTGCAAGTTATGTGTGAAGCATGTGGAGAACCTCATGAAAGTTATGAACGTCTTCAAGTGGAATAAGCAAACTTTGCGGGTAACCAAAGCCGGACCAACAATCCCTACTCAAACACTTACAACCTCGGATCCTAATTTTTCTTAAAGTAATTAAGGAGGACCATCACAAAAATAATAAAGAGCACAACCGCCACCCGAAATGCCATCAAAACCACCATATCAACAATCATATCATCAACAACAAGGGTATCAACCATAACATTAACCACCACATTATCCACAACCTACCCCACAACCTCAAGGCGAAAAGAAACAATCTTGGGAGTATGCTATAGAGAAACTCGCTAATGTCACTAGTGATCGATTCGAAAAAGTTGAGAAAGGGTTGAAGTTGTTGATGACTTCAAATAGAAATTTGGAATACCAAGTGGGACAACTTGCTAACTCCATCAACTTAAAAGAAGAAGGAAGTTTGCCTAGCAAAACACAAGTCAATCCTCGAGAACAATGCAAGGCAATAGAGTTGAGAAATGACAAAATCTTGGAACAACCATAAGCTAGAGCAAAGGACAAGGAAAAGAAAAAGATTGAAGAGTCAATTGAAGTTGAAGAAGGGGAGGAAGTCGAAGTTTCAAAGAAATATATACCGCCTCCATCGGATGTACCTTGTATTTCATTCTCTCAAATGTTGCAAAGCCAAAGAACGAAAAACAATTTGAGAAGTTTGTGAAACTCTTCAAGCAACTTCACAAACATTCCATTTGCCGATGTCATTGCTCAAATTTCAGCATATGCAAAGTTCCTCAAAGAAATTATGTCTAAGAAGAGAAAACTTGAAGAGAATGAAACCATAGCTCTAACGGAGGAGTGTAGTGTCGTTATTCAAAGGAAACTACCTCCAAAGCTCAAAGATCCCGAGAGTTTCTCTATTCCATGCACAATATGATATTTGCATATTGACAAAGCATTATGTGATTTGGGAGCGAGTGTATCCCTAATACCTCTCTACATTTGTAGGATGTTTGGCTTGAAGTAACTGAAGCTGACAACCATATCCTTACAGTTGTCCGACCGGTTCATCACTTATCCCATTGGGTATATTTGAGAATATATTGTTGAAAGTTGACAAATTCTTCATACCGACCGACTTCATTATTTAGACATGAAAGAAGACAGAGAAATTTTCATTATCTTGGGTAGGCCATTCTTAACCATGGTGGGTACTATGATTGATGTGAAGAATGTGAAGCTCACACTCGCTATTAGTGAAGACAAAGTAGAGTTTGACTTAGCAAGAACTTCCAAATTTTCATCCACCACCGACCAAGTCTTCCAAATGGATTGTGTGGAAGAGTTAGCAAAAGAAACTTGTCAAAGGATGTTGCACCAAGACCCATCGGAGAGATGCCTACTGAACAAGAATATAGGAGTTTCTGACGAGGATGAAGATCATGAGATACTATGCGCCTTGAATGCTGACACCATTCAACATCATAAAAAAGGGTAGAAACATTGAAAAGCTCGATCATGATAAAACACTTCCTTCCCTTTCATGTACTTGCTTATATTCTTGAATTGAAACCTCTTTCTCCTCACCTCAAATATGCATTTCTAGGTGAAAATGAGTATTTATCCGTGATTGTTAATATTTCTTTAATCCTGTTGCAACTTGATAAGCTATTTAAAGTCTTGAGAGAGAAAAGACAAGTCATAAGTTGGACCATAGTCGATCTCAAAGGTATAAGTCCTTCTATTTGCATGCATATGATTTTCATGGAGGAAGATCATAAATCAATCATTGAACACCAAAGAAGGTTGAACCCAAATAAGAAGGAAGTTGTGAGGTGTGAGATTTTGAAATGGCTTGATGCATGTATCATATACCCTATTTCGGATAGTTCTTGGGTAAGTCCAATTCAATGTGTTCCATAGAATGGAGGTATGACAATTGTGAGTAATGAAAAAAATGAATTAATTCTCACACGAACCATCATGGGTTGGAGAGTATGTATTGGTTATAGAAAATTGAATAATGTCATCCATAAGGACTACGTCATTTACCTTTTTTAGATCAAATATTGGAGAGATTGACCAGACATGATTACTATTATTTCTTAGATGGATATTCGAGATATAATCAAATTAATATTGACTCGAAGATCAAGAAAAGACCACATTTACTTGTCCATATGGTACTTTTATTTTTAAAAGAATGCATTTTGGTCTTTGCATTGCCCCCGTCACTTTTCAAAGATGCATGATGATTTTGTTTTCAGACTTTATTAAAAGAACCATGAAAGTTTATATGAATGATTTTTCAATTTTTGGTTCTTCAATATGATGATTGCCTCACTAACTTGACTCAAGTGCTTGCTAACTGTGAAGATTCCAACTTGGTACTCAATTGGGAAAAATGTCATTTCATGGTACAAGAGGAAATTATTTTAGGTCATAAGATTTCTTCCAAGGGCATAGAAGTCAATAGGGCCAAGATTAAATGCATAGAGAAACTACCTCCACCCACCTCGGTGAAGGGAGTTAGGAGTTTTCTAGGCCACGTGGATTTTTATCGCCGTTTTATTAAAGACTTTTCTAAGATTGCAAAACATCTTTGTGTGTTAAAGACACTAACTTTCTCTTTGATGAAGTGTGTTTGGAAGAGTTTAACATTTGAAACAAGAACTCATCTCGACACCAATCATTATGGCAGCAGATTGGAGCTTACATTTTGAGCTCATGTGTGATACAAGTGTCTATGCCATAGGAACAATGTTGGGACAAAAGAAGGAGAAGAAGTTGCATGTGATTTATTATGCAAGTAGGACACTCGATGAAGCTCAAATCAACTATGCAACAATCTAGAAGAAGTTCCTTGCCTTTATCTTCGCCTTGGATAAGTTTCGCCCTTACTTAATTGACTCTCTAGTTATTGTTTTCACTGACCATGCAGTCAATAGGTACTTGATGAGTAAGAAAGATGCCAAACCAAAATTGATTCGATGGGTCCTTCTGTTCCAAGAGTTCGATGTAATCATACAAGATAAGAAGGGACTTGAGAACACTGTCGCGGATCATCTTTCACGACTAGAAAGGCCAAGAGAAGAAGCCACAGTTCCTATCAATGAACACTTTTCGGACGAGATGCTTTTGGCCATAACCACACTACCTTGGTATGCCTATTTGGTAAACTACTTGGTAAGATGTATCATTCCCAATGATTTCTCTTATAATCAATGTAAACAATTTTTGTGGGAAGCTAAACACTATTTTTGGGAAGAGCATCTTTTATTTAGGTTTTGTGCCGATGAGATGATAAGAAGATGTGTGCCGGAGGATGAAGTTTATGATGTTTTGAACCATTATCATTTCTTAGCATGTGGATGTCACTTTTCGATGAATACATTTCTAAGGTGACATAATGTGGATTTTATTGGCCGAGTATGCACAAAGACACTAGGACTTTTGTAAATTCATGTGACATTTGTCAGAGTTGACAACATCTCAAGAAGAAATGAAATGCCTCAAAGTCCTATTTTGGAGGTTGAATTGTTTGATGTGTGGGGTATTAACTTTATGAGTCCGTTTCCATCGTCCTACAACAACCAATTTATATTGGTTACGGTGGACTACGTGTCTAAATAGGTTGAGGCCGTTGCAACTCCAACCAATGACTCTAGGGTTGTCCAAAAGTTCTTGCAAAAAGTCATATTTCCTAGGTTTGGAGTACCTAGAGCCATAATTAGTGATGGAGGGACACATTTTTGTAATCAATACCTAGATGCTCTCTTTACCAAGTATAATGTCAAACACAAGGTGACCACACCTTACCACCCTCAAGCCAATGGACAAGTAGAGTTAACCAATAGAGAGTTTAAGTTCATGCTAGAGAAAATGGTGGGAAGGTCTAGGAAGGATTGGGCAACCAAGTTGGATGATGCTTGTGGGCATATCGAACCACATTCGAGACACCCTTATCAATGTCTCCATATTGCCTTGTGTATGGAAAATCATGTCACCTCCCCGTTGAGCTTGAACATAAGACATATTGGGCAATTAAGGAGTTGGACATGGACCTCAAAAGTGCAGGGGAGAAAAAATTGCTTCAATTAAGTGAGTTGGAAGAGTTGAGGATGGATACTTATGAAAACTATAAGTTGTACAAATAGAAAGTCAAACTATGACATAACAAACATATTTTTCAAAAATTCTTTGAAGTTGGTCAATATATTCTACTTTTTCCAATTCAAAACTAAAGTTTTTTTTAAGAAAGTTGAAATCTAGGTTGTCGGGACCTTTTCAAGTAACAAAATTCTTGGCAAATGGAGCTATGGAGATCACATCTGAAGCCACTGAATCCTTCATTGTGAATAGACAACGCCACAAACCCTACTTGTGGAACGAAGAAATTAAGGGACGAAAGGCGATGGAACTTCATGAGCCGGCACAAAACTAGTGATCTCCATGTGGAGCCAACGACATTAAACAAAGACGCTTCCTTGGAAGGAAATCCATGTTCTAAACTTCTCAATCTCGTAATAATGATGTTATATATATTTTTGGATGGTGTTTTGGAAACCTGTTTGTGATCAATGTGTGCATACAAGTTAGTTTGAAGCTTCAAATTGAGCGACCGTAGCCACTCAAATGCAAAGCGTAGTCACACACTGTTCACGTTCAAAAAAATTCGAAAGAGGAAGAATTGGCTACGATTGGGAGAGTCGGTCGTAGCACATGCATTGAGGGACTGTAGCCAATGAAGTCCAAGTCGTAGTCAAACTCTGATCCATGTTCAAAAGAGAAAGATTTTGCTACGGGCAAAGAGCAGGCCGTAGCTATGTAAATTGAGTGACCGTAGTGATCTTCCTCCAAACCGTAACAAGCCTTAGAAGATCATAGCAGAACCAAATGATCGTTGCGCAAAATTGACATAAACGTAGCGCAACTTCAAATTGCCCGTATAGCACAATTGAGCACCCATAGCGTCTGATTGTACCCGTAGTGCAAAAACAAATAAGGTGATTTCTCTCCCATCTCATTCAGTTTAGACATTTGTTCGACTGACCTCCTTCTTTCTCTCTTTTCTCTCCTCTCTGCCCCCTCCTTGTGCAGGCTGCAATCACACTTTTGGAAGCAACAAGAGAACAAGACAAAGTTGTATGTGTGCTTCTTGAAGTCAGTATATCATTTGTACAAAAGTTGGAAGCCACACATACAAAGGAGACTCCAAAAGGGGAAGAAGAGAAGGTGCGTGCCAAGTGTTCGACGAATCGTACAAATGAAGATCCAAGTCAAGTTGACACCAAATGGCGCCCAAAAGAAATGCATCCACAGGCCCGAGGACTAGAGGAGGCTATCCACACACTAGTGACCAAGATGAGCATGGTGTTATCTTTCGAGATTCCGAACAAAGACACTAGTACATAATGCTTGAGAAGAGGGTCATTGCTAACACTCGGTACATGGACACTCATACTATGCATGAGTTAGACATTGACACGGATGTAAACTACCTATGCGACAAGTTGTGTTGGAACTATCTCATGAAGACAGAGTGGAAGACATATGAAAAGCCCACATTGAAATTCTTAAGTTCAGTCCAAGCTAAGTTCCTTCACAGAGATGATGATCCGATTGAGGTCACATTCTGACTATCCAATCAGAGTATAAGCTCACATTAGCACAATTGAATTCTATTTACCGACTACCAACAATGGGTCAGAGAATAGCTACTCATTCCTTGGATTTTGAAAGAGAAGCAGTATGGAGGAAATTCACACATTATCAATACATAGATGCTGCTCACAATAAAGCCTCATATCTCACGAATCCGGCCATAAGATACATGCATCGGATCCTTGCCAACACTATATATGGCCGATGAGACAGTGATGGTGTATTCAGGGATAGTGAACTATTTATATTCTGGGTATTGAGCCATGAGCAATTTGCACTTAACACATGAGCCTTTATGGTGAAACACATGGTCAACCAAGGAGGACAGGATAAAGGAAAAATTGTGATTGAAGGACTCATTACCCCTATTGCTTTGATTTTGGGGCATAGCCTTGATAATCTCAAGGTGGGATCCGGAGGAGACTACATTGAAATTGATAGTTGCGTGAACATGAGGATGATCAAGAAAGTTGGAGAACTCTACTACCTCTTGTTTCGCAATGAGGCATACACACATCCTCTACCCGACAACTGAAGAATAGATTTAAAGATTGAAGCCAACTGAAGCTTCAACACAGATAGCCTTGAGCACATGCGCCCCACATTAGCCGAATGACAAGAGGAGCAATGTGTGAATGAACATATAGGTGGAGAGGTGATGGAGATGATGCACGGCGCCCACATCCTGCAAGCACACTTCTACATTTGAGACAGAGTAGTCTTCTGGTACACCAAATGGTGATTGGACAGAATGTTATGCAGGTATCCAGGAGCTCCTTCAAGGTCAAAGAGACATTCAATGGTGGTTGACAAGAGGAGTGCCAAGAAGATATGTGGATTAGACAGAACCACATATCCGAACAACAAGCATCCATGAATGCGGTGATCGAGAGGCTCGATGATTGAATCACATTTTAAGCATTTATTTTCTTTCTAGTTAACTCACATGCATCTTTTGACCTCTTATTCATGTGACAATTTGCATTTTCCCTCATTATGTCATGAATCTTTATATGTATGAACCCTCAATGTAGAATGCATAATCTTTGTATCTTGCACATCACATGTTGATAGGAATGTCATTGCAAGTATTTTGAGAATGAACTTTTTGATATGTTAAAGTGTTATGGATTGCTTTACTCAACGCATGTCTAAGGATCTCATATGCTAGAATCAAGAAGAGAGGTGAGAACTAACATCATAATCTATATTCTGGGTCGAAAATTCAGTGGAAGTAGTCAAGGGAATTTTCATCTAAGCATGAGTGCATTTTATAATTTCTTAATTTAAGTTCACAAGAAAAGGGAAATGAGAAGATCCATAGAAAAAAGATAGCAAGGCACCCGTGCCCTCAGTCGCGGGAACACACTAAATCATTTTTGCATTATCATTTTTGTGTGTTATATGCATTGCACATACATACACATACTTTCACAAGGAGGGAAAATGAGAAAAAAATGGCAAAAAGAAAAAGGAGCAAATGAAAAATGTGGCCATGAAAAATGCTCAAAAGAAAAGAAAAAAAAAAGAAAAAAGAGCAAAGCAAAAGAAAATTGTGAACTCCTCCTTGTGCAAATAAAAAAGTTCAAGAAGTCACATGTATTTTATCTTCTATTTTTGTGTGATATGGCATGAATGATAAAAGTACCTTTCTTGTGTATTTGAACTTTGAAGCACCTACAACCTCATTGATCATCACACTTAGTTGTTGTTCTCGAAGGCTTATGAAAACTTGACCTACACTCATAGTTAGATTTGTGATGTGAAGTATAATCTCTTGGAATTGATAAAGGCATGTGTAAGGAATTTGCAACGTGGAGTGACTCAACCCTATTTTGATAACGTAAATGTTATACCTTTTCGAATGCTTGCAATTGTATTTTCTTACTGGATGATGTTAGGTGTGTATGATATGAACTATTAAGAGGTGCCACCTATGATAATTGCTTAAGGACAAGCAAAGATTAAGTTTGGGGGAGTTGATAATTGTGATAAATGCAAAAATATGATGAGCATAATACACCTATTTCATAGCATTATCATATGATTGAAGTCTTATTTTATATCAATTCCTTCAAAGAAATTCAAGCTACACTAAGTAGGTTGATTTTGCAGATTCCAAGGACAATGGAATTATGGCCTGAAGGATCGACCGATATTCAGCTACACTAGACTCGTAGTCAAAAGTGCTAAGACGTAGCCTCTGTTCAAACTGCCAATTTCGCGAAGGAGAAGGAATTCGCTACGATTAACAATGAGCAAACCGTAGCAATGATCGTAGCGCCAACACAAGCAGCCGTAGCGACATCAGCCATGCTATAATGCACGACTCCCACCCATAGCTCATGTGGCCATGAACGTAGTCAAGCTCTCACATCCGTAGCGGCCACGTCCATGATCGTAGTGCAACTCATGAGCCCGTAGTGCATTTCCTTAAGGTCGTAGTCGACCTTGTTGAATCTAGAATCCCGAGATTGTTTTGATAATCACAAATTTGTATGGGAACTTGGTTTGAACTAATGAACTTGTTGAGTTGATTTCTGAAATAGGATGTTCAAGTTCAGAAGTTGATAGGTCGACCAAAGCTAAAGGAACGAACGAACTATGCACATAGAAGACATCAGAAGAACTCTATGTGTGCAGTGGTCATCATAAGCATATGAAGTGGTCGACCAATATTGAAGAAGAATGCATGTGAAGAGAAGTCAGAGTCTGAACGGTCGACCAAAGATATAAAGTGGACGACCGAAGAGAAGGGCTTTGTAGGATCTAGAATGGCACCAAGAGGGGG